>JAJGRX010001221.1:0-66544 GCA_025461125.1 Carex kokanica | reverse complement strand
GTTTTAAAGATGCACAAAGAAAGCATTTTTGGCCCAAAAAAATGGAATTTGTATCCCGGCAGTTATTTAAATTATGGAATTTGTATCCCGGCAGTAAATACGGTAAAGGATTTTGTTAAGATCCGTGCCAACCCCTCCCATTCCACAAATAGGATGATAGAAGGATGAGTAAATATCCTCTGCGGTACCTGACCGTATGAAGTTAGTTTAAGCCGAATAAAAGAAATTTATGTTTATTTGAAATATAAGGGGCTCACAAAAACGTTAAATTTTGAGTAGATTCAGTTGAACGATCCGGATCTAATCTGACGGGATCAGATAGCTTACCGGATCCGAATTCAAGCTCACTGGTCCTGACTCCTGATTGACCTCATTTTGACATGTTAAGGTAGCATGCTCCCTGTTTTTTTTTTTGAAAAGACCGGGCATGGCTGCCAGGTGTGCTGTATTAGAGAAATAAAAGATTGGGTTACATAGTTTGTCCGCAGCATCCTAGAATAGTGCCCTGCATGCACGTATTCTAGCAACATACATAAAAATAAAACCCTGATCAATTACAGATTTACAGTCCCTTATGTGAACATAAATAAGATAAAACAGAATTTAGGCAAATGAGTGTCTTTCGTGTCCTCTGTATCCTCCGCAATTCTCTTCCCAAAGTGTTGCCTCACTGATAATCCATTGCGCAACTACATCAGCCGCAACTGCTGTCTTCAAAAATTCTGCTGTTGCGCTGTCTCTAGATAAACCAACAAATTGCTGAAAAGAACCCTTGCCATCTTGTACGCATTACAGGATTGTGCTTGACCTTGTTAAAGGATTTCCTCCAAACTTCCTGTACCGATCCACCCTGTACCAGCAAATCGCATCCAATAGTAGTGTGCACCCTGTTCCAAATATCCCAAAGAATAAGGACATTGGAAAAATAGGTGTACCGCTGACTCCATAATTCCTGCTTCGCATAGAACACATGCATTGTTTCCATGCATACAAACATGAAGTATCGTACATTGCTATGAATTTCGCACTGTTCTTCCTCAGTGCATACAAACATAATTTTATCGTCCCTACTGAGGCTCACAGAAAACAAAAATTTGTGCTTAGTCAAGAAGAAAATTGATTACTGCAAGATTAAATCCCGTAGAAAGTGTCGGCAAGTCCCTTGAAAAGTAAAAAGAAGTATATATTCTGTAACATTTTGTGGGCCTAGAATAATGGAAAATGAATTTAGTGTAGAAACTGTGCAAGTATCCCCACAGAAAGAGAGTGCTGTTTCCATGCGTCTGATTAATTACATTGATTGTGCTTCTCTAGTGGAAATTTGGAACGGTCTCCAACTACTATTGACCGGAATGCTTGAACTTGGAAAGGTGTTCTTTCAACCTTTGATTTTCTGTGGTCACAAATAAGTAAGGATCTTATAATCATATGATTATTGCAGTTTTTTTTTTTAACATTTTAAAATTCAGAATCAAAATCAGAATTCAGATTATTATCCCTGTCCTTTTTTACTAACAATGGGCCACCACGTTAAATTGTTTGTTGCTTTTGAGTTTATATTTTATATGATAAAAAAATAAAAGATGAGCACATAAAACTTCGTTGTAACAACGATTAACTTGATGTATCCAGTATATTATATGGATTCTTGATATTATAAAAAATAAATTACGAATTATAAATGTGTAAATTATCGCTTGAAAAGAAAAACAAGATCACTATATAATATAAGTTTCACAGAATTTTGAAAAGTTTATGTAAGTAGAAGTTATGGCATAAAAAATATTGACGATAAATCCTCTACTTGATTATGTTCAAATGCCACTAATTTGAGCAAGCGGCTATGTATAATTTTTTTTTGTTTTTTTACTACAAACATTCATTGTTTTAGTGAATGTTTTAGCTTGCTTTCGTTTATTTATAATTTTTTTCTTTTATTAACAACATCTATTCATATTCACGGTATGCATCTTGACAAAATTATGACATTTAATCCTCTTAATTTTTATTATTTTACAATTGAGATGCAATGAAATAAAACAAGACAAATCAAAAAGAAAATGAAAAATATGATAACTTTTTTTCCTATCATCTCTTCCATTTCACCTCATTTTCCTTCACATTCTATGAGCCAACTATAACGCAAATTTTTTCAACGTTTAAATTTTTAAGACAACATAATTCTTGTATTTTACCTATTTAAAATAACCCAAGCACAACTTCTATTTTCTCTACTCTGCGAAAAACTCAGCAACACAAACAACCACAAAAGCTTTGGTTAAAGAGAGCACCTAAGAAACGACACATTAGTGGTCATGGCTATTTAATTGGGTGAAAGCCAAACATGAATATGGACAAATTAAGAGACACAAGGAGAGAGCTGTTCATTTCAGCTCTACAATAACCAATCAACTGACGAAACTGTACTAAATTAATTAATTATCATTACTAGATCCTGTAATCCATATCCCTTTCCGCTAGGTGCGGCCGTGAAAGACGGAATTATATGATCATATTCCTTCCGTCTCGCGTTGCACTTCTCCATCTGTGCAGGATCTGCATAACCATAGATCATTCCGTCAGTCGCTGAACATGGGGTCCACGAAATTTAAATAATAAATATATTCTTAATCGTTTAATAGGCCCAGGCCCAGGCCCAGTATTTCACGGAACAAGTATCATCTCCAATATGTTAAAAGATTCCCTTTACTTATGGTTTGAGATTTATCCTCAGCTGCTTTGAGATTTGTGCAAAATTAAAAAGAACGGTTCAGATCCACTAATTCTAAAAGATTCTCTTTTACGGTATCGGAGAGGATGTGAATTCGTATTTCATGAATACACATCTTCCGCATTAACAAATCATTTGAGTTTAGTTCGGGACCGTGGACTGTCTAATCAGAATCCAGATCAATCTGGTTTACGTTTGTAATAAAAAATTGTTTTTTTAATATTCATGTATATTCTTATCGGATGATCCGAATCTAAACTCAAACGGTGTGTTAATGCAGAGAATATGAATTTTCATATTTACATGTCCGCATTCTCAATTGAGTTGACAAAGTTTTAGACCGTACTACTTAAATTTTAAATCTATTTTCTGCAACATAAATTATGTTTATCGAGTCTCATCTTTCTACATAGAGGTGCTCGACTTTAAAAAAAAACAAATAAAGATGCTAAGAATGTACCGAGATTGCCAATAGAAAGAAATGAATTTGTGCTTGTCGAATAGAAACATTTCTCCTTTGGAATTAGCTTCTCTTCAACTGTACGGAATTAATTGGGTTATTTCAAACAGCTCTAGATTGTTTATTTGAGATTTAATATTTCAAATTTTTTTTTTTTTAACTATCTGATCTAATTACGGTCTAGTTACAATTTAAGAGGTGTTAAAATCCCTGTTAGCCCAAATAACAAAAAGTAAAGGTGTTCATCAGTTCGGTTTGAATAAAATCAAAATAAAATAGGCAATTAAAATTTATTTAGTTATCAAAAATACAATCGAACTGACCGAAACAAACTTATCAACCAAATTAAAACCGAACCGAACAAACTAAACTAAATTTCAATTTGTTTGGTTGAACGAAAAGAAGATTAATCATAAAAAAAAACATTTTTTTGTTAATTTTTTTTATTTTTTTAAATGGATTGAAAAAAATTGTTTGGTTCAGTTAACGGGTTTTAAGCCGGACCAATCAATACATTATGTCATGATTTCTGAATATATTTTTTAAAAGTTTGGTTCGGACGAGGCACGAGGGACGAGTTAAAAATTTTGGTTGGCTCTGTCTAACTGATTTAAAATTTTCTAAACCGAACCTATCCATTTAACCGAAAAACCAAACTGTTTAGTCTGAACTCTCTCACTTACAAAATCAATTTAACCAAATCCAAAAAATACCCCTACTAACATGCAGTTGTGTTAAAAATTCAATTTTTACATGTTATCATGCACAATTATAATAGAGCATGTTCCCTCCAAAAGGAATTCAATTTGGGTTTAGTTCTTATTATATCAGCGTGAATGTAATAATTCTAGCATATTCATCTCATGTAGTTTGTGTTTAGTTTTATCTATTATTTTAAGCGTATCAATGTACTCAACAAAAAAAAAAAAATCAAATTATGTGGTATTTACGATCTATTCATATTCTGAGGATCAAGTTGAGAAATTAAATTAGAAATGTGAAAAAATAAATAAATAAGTTTATGATCATGAATAATCAATTTATAACTAAGTCAGATTTGGACGTACGAGCTGCCGATAAAAGCTCCAATACAGATGGTAAATCGTATATGAAATCGGATCTAGTTCCAATACACCTACTACCCTAAACATTCCAAATGCAAAATTTTCGAAATTTGACATGACAAATACTTAGAAATTGACTATTTAAATACGATAAATATTTTGATTGGAGAAGCTGAAATTGGTGTTGAGCGAGTGAGCTTAGAAAATGATAGAATGACTTGGAAAATATTTATCGGGGGATTATTAGACATATTTGAACCCAAATCAAATCAAGTATTGATGTGTTAGACTGAAAAAAAAAATTGAGCAAACCGGGAAATTAAATTTATACAAGAGCAAATTTGAAAAATTACGATTGTTGTTATTAAGAGATAATACGAGTTATGGTGCGTTATTTTTCACAACGATTTTTTAATGCGTTTAAAAAAATTGAGTTTCATGATAATGACAACACACACGAAAAACTTGAAAAAAAGTATATAAATCATCTTCTTATCAAGAAATAATTCTTAACAAACAAAGAAGATATATAAATCTTAACGAAATCATAACCAATGGAGACAGGTGCTTTTGGTTTTGGAACAAGTAGTTTTGATACACAGATAAAAAAAACAAATGTGTTTCTCTTTCGCTCTCGCTTGAACAGTAAAATTTGAACTTTCTGTTTCTCTTACTCTGAATCAATTTTGCCGCACTCAACCTTTCTTTGCCTTTTGCTTTGAGATTTGTGCAGAGTCACCATGGGTCCTGAGTTTGGTAGGTACGCGCCTCTTGACCTCAATTAGCATGATCGGTACTTTCATTTTTCCATTAATTATTTTTCGGGTGTATTAATATATTTTGGGTATTTTAAATTTCGCACTTGGCTTTTTCTTGAACGTTGCAAAATCACCTCCATGTTTTTGTCGTCTCATTTTTTTTATTGCGCTTTTTGTCGAAGTTCAGTTATATATCTCATATTTTTTGGTTGAATCATGTTTTAGATTGTGTATTGAAAGAATTACATAAACCAAAGATGAGAAATCGGTTAAGAATGTTATAATTTCTGGTAGATATGTGAGGCTATTGATGTTTTCAATGTATCATATCAGGAATTTCCACTACCATATATATAAGTGTTTGCTAAATATAATTAGTATAGGTTAAGTAGGTAACTTTTGTTTGTAAAATTTCAATCACTCCATTTTTGAATTTATATGATCTAGGATATTAGGAAAGATTAAAGTTCTGAAATTGACATGGTATATTTTATTTTGCAAGGTTAATTTTCTAATTTACCACATTGATCCAGAGGTATTCTATTGGTTATATAATCTCCACAGTATAATTTTACTAAGAAGAGGTTCAGCTATAATTCTACTGATATCATACATATACATGATTCTTTTTTTACAACTTAATAATGTAGATATGACTTGATCAATTTAGAGATGATTCATTCGGGACCAAATTTAATTATTTCGAGTTGATTCGAGTATATGTGAAGGGCATCACTTCAATAAAAAAAGGAAGGAAAAAAAAAACATGGCTACTTGATTTTTTTTTTTTTTTTTTATAGATACATTGAAGAAGATGCACCGAAAAACTTAATCTTTAACACCTTATTTGGATGGAGAGTAGAGGAAGGGAGGGAATGGAAAGAAAAGAAAATTTTCCGTCGAATCATTGTTTGGTTGACAAAATTATGTCGGAGGTGAAAGGTACAGGAGGTGAAATGTTTAACCTTGTATCATTACAATTAATATAATCGGTTTCTCTCCCGATTTGAGGTGTAACGGATGAAAATAAATTTTATTGCAAATATTTTTAGAACAAAAAACACAAATGTCCAACTTATATCTTACCTATATAATTCTCATATAGTTTTTTTATCACAAACCTACAACAACCACTAAATTTCTCATTAACCTTTTAAATTTTAATCAACCAAACAAGAAATTAGACATAAAGAAAAATTAAATTTATTTTTCCTCATTAATCATCCAAACACAAAAAAGTTAAATATGTTAATCTTCCTTTCTATTCCATTCCATTCTCTTTATTATTCACCTCCCCTTCCTTCCTCTACTCTCCATCCAAACAAGGTGTAATTCGTTTTAATATCAAGTTCAAAGGTTCATCAGTGAAAAATGGCAAGGGGGAAGCAAGAATAATATCACTAGCCAAGATGCGCTGGAGTATCTGAGAAAGGTTAAAGAGGTATTTGGCCGTACACAGACTTGAATGGAAAATTCCTTGAGATCATGATAATTTATTGCTAAGTTTTAGTATGTTCTTGCTTGAGGAACACAATATACCATGATTTCCGTACATAAGCGGGTACCACCACCGATATAAACGATGCCATGGGTTTTGTGAACTTGATTAAGGTAACTGAATGTTTAAACCCTGGACTTAAAGCAATTAATACTTGGTTTGGACTAATTGGCTTGGTATGTCTTAACAATGATTTTGACCAGTAGTACATATATATGTTGGCAAATTCTTCTATGGACATAAGGATCTATTTGTAAAATGAACATATTTTCATTTTCAAAGTTCAAACAGTCGATCCGACCGTTCAACATTATCTCCATATTAAAATGTACTTGGAGGTCAAATTTTACATTTTTTTGAATTATTTACTATTTATTAAGTATTTTACAAAATTCAATGGTCTGAATTTGACTAGTTTTTGTAAAATACTTAATAAATAGTAAAAAAATTCAAAAAAAAATGTAAAATTTGACCTCCAAGTACATTTTAATATGGAGATAATGTTGAACGGTCGGATCGACTATTTGAACTTTGAAAATGAAAATATGTTCATTTTACAAATAGGTCCTTATGTCCATAGAAGCATCATATATATTTTTTATTTTTGCTTGTATTTCTTTGAACAAAAGGAGCTTTTCTTGGCACATTTTGTGAAAAGGTGTCAAGGAGACTTAAAATGATGTTAAGGAAAATGAAATGTGCTAAGAAATAAAATGCAAGGAATGAGCTTAAAATGATCTAAAAACAGCAATGAGCAATAACTTGCTAGACTTTATATTTTAGTCTATTAATTAATTACCTGGTAAGAAAAAATAATAATTAAGCGTGCTAATCACTAATCAGGCAAATCAATACCGGGATGTAAATAACCATCATCACCGTGCGCAATAACTATTAGAAAATTATGCACTTTAATTAACTATCTGCTAACATGCGTCATAATTAATTACTACATTGTTTTGAATTATATACACACTTCTGACCTAATCTTAACTCTTAAGTTGTGTTGCCAACGTGCCCAAAAATTATATACACTCTTGATTTAATCATTATAGCAAAGTAAGCGGTAGAAATTCAATTTTAAATTTAGAGTTCGGTTTTGACAATTAATATCCAAATAAACCGAACAAATAAACCAAATGAATGAAAATATTAGTAAATGAGTAGAACTAGGGTGCTCCTAAGCTCACCAAGCCCTTCCGTGAGCACGACTCTAAAACCTATCGAATTGACTTCAAACGACATTTCTAAACCGTTAGATGTTCAATCTATATTAAAATGTGCTTGGAGACCAAATTTTACATTTTTTGGATTTTTTTACTATATATTAAGATGGTTTGAAAATCGCTGTTTTCCAATGGTGCAAAATTTTAATAAAAACAGCGATTTTCAAACCATCTTAATAAATAGTAAAAAAATTCCAAAAACTATAAAATTTGGTCTCCAAGCACATTTTAATATAGATTGAACATCTAACGGTTTGAAAATGTCGTTTGAAGTCAATTCGATAGGTTTTAGAGTCGCGCTCACGAAGGACTTGGTGAGCTTAGGAGCACCCTAGTTCTACTCTTAGTAAATAGTATGTTAGTGTTGTAATATCAAACATATAAATTATCAAGTTAATACTTGTATATTAAGTTATAACTTAAACATTTCATAGTAGTTTGGTTTAAGCGAACTAACAGAATTAAAGTTCGGTTTATTTGGTTTAGTTTGTACTTAAGTTTAACAGATTATTCGGTTTGTTAAGCTTATCTATGCAAATAGAATAAAAAAGTTTGGCCGGAAAATTTTAATTTGGAAATCAAAAGGGATTTTACTGTGCATATATATATATTCATTTTTGAATTTTACAGAAATTAATTTCCTTTTTAAGGGGGCGATATGAAACCTCAAATACCTTTAAAAATCAAGGTATTTATTTGATTAGATCTTTAAGGTCCTTTTTTTTTTTCTTTTATCAAACAGAGACTGTTGATCAATTATATTTGCATTGTTTGTTGTACAAATTTTTTTTTGTATAATATTTAACCTTACAAATCCCTAAACTCGGTTTTTTAAAAGAATCTTGGGATTATATGTCACATCATAATATTGATAAATTTATCTTCAAGGGCTAGAGCGAGTTAGAGCATAATGTTTTAGTTTTAGAAACATAATAAATATTTCTGGAATTAGTGCATCTCTCTGACACGCTGTGGTGCTTGACGATAATTCTGAACTGGAGAAATAATAATTAACGACGAGATCATCTTCTTGATTGGTAGAATTATAGTGTATTATTGGGTAAATGTTGACTTATATTGGTTTTATTTCTAATATAGACAGTTGTATGCCATGCTACTTTTGTGGGAATGTTGTATTATTGGTGGAATTATACTGTATTATTGGCTGTGACCTTAATTAGCTTAGGGGGAAGTACTTGGTATGAAGGGAATTTTTTTGCATTGTGAGGTACTAATTGATTTATAGACTTTGGAAAAGCAATACAAATAATTTTCTTAAGATCACTTCCTGTAAGAAAGATATAAAATGGTAATAAGATATTATTTTGTATGAGCCGGTTAAGTACTATTTGGTTTTGACTTTTGACAAAAAAAACTTTGCAAAATTTAGTTTACTGCATTATAGTATTAAAGTTAAAATGTTAGAGATCAGAAATGCGTTATTTATATTTTTGAACTTTGTAAAAATAAAAAAAATACATTTTGTTAAAATACAGTAATCATGATTTGTTGGCAATTCTATTTGCTTAATTGCTAAACTAATAATTAACCTTCCTTCATGTTATGACACAATGTTTTACAATGTTTTTTGAAACCATGCTTTTAAACTAGTAGAAACAATGATCCTCAAGGCACTCTCTTTCGAAAAGAAAAAGTTTCCATGGATATTGCTCTGTTTAAGAAATAAAACGGTGATTTAGAAAAGGTTTTCTGGTGATGAAAATTTTGAATGGAATCACATTTAAATGAATAAATGCGGTCAGAAGTTAGATATCATAATTCATATAAAATCTAAAGAACTCCAAAATGCGAACATACTGTTAGTAAGGCTCATAAATTCATATTCCTGTAAAAACAAAAACAGGACGAAAGAAAATGTGCACGATTAAAACAATTATCCAAACAAAAGAAAAAACAAACATTCAATTATCAAACATTTTAAAAATTAAACGACTTCATGTTGGCTTATAATAAGTTTGATCAGCACATGCAAAACTTCTGACTTGTAAAGCCTCAACAACCAAAAGAGGCTTCAAATGAAGTGGGAAGAGCTGGGTTTCATTTTAATAATTTATCCCGCAATTCTAGCTCCACTTCAATCAAAAGAAAAAATAAAAGCGAAATATGAGAATCGGTTTCTTTCCCAAGAAGATGTGGCCGTTTGTTGGGCTCCATGTAAACTGATTTGCCGGGGAATTGACGCATCAACTAACACATGCAATCCTTGATTTTTCTTCATTATTTTTCCCTGCCATTCTTTCCTTCATTCCTCATTTCCTCGTGGTAATTCATCTTATAATAAAATAAAGGGTTAACGGTCGCGCGCTCACATGAGCAACCGTCGGTGTAAAATCCAAAGAGCCTACCTAACGAGGGTATTTTAGTCAATTCGTATTTGTGCCTTGCACATGGGCAGAGCGACAAGCGGATGGAAAAGAAGACTCGCTGGTATCGGATTCTTTAACTTCTTTAGTCTCATCGAAATCTGTCAAAATTCTGATACACGTACGCCTTTCTTTTCCATTGTGTACTCTTTCGCTGTTATTTTGACTGTTTGACTTTGACGAGGTGCCATGCCTTTTCCCAATGCTTGGATCCCCTCCAACTCGTAGAGCAGTATTAAACTGTTATTTTAGTGCCTTACAGTTGTAGAGAATCCGAAACCTCTTTCACTGCATCGTGTAGCGAGTCTTCTGTCAAGTGTCAAGGGTGTGCATAACAAACAGTTAATGTTATTGAATGTAAAAGTTTTGTTTAGATATGCATCCTTGAGTTCTGAAATTTGTTTTTACTTCAACAATTTACAAGTGTCTGCAAAGAACAAGGGACCCTAATTAAAAAAAAAAAATGAATGCATTTTTTTTGTGCGAAATTTGAAGAAACTAAATAGTTCTTGTAAGCTTTCGGTAAGAAAAATAAACTTAAATATCAATAAATAAATAATTGTTTTCTATATCGTATTAAAATATCAAATATTGGTCTGCTTAACTATTCGTAAATGAGAGACCTGTTATAAGTTCTATCATGCATTAAAATTTACCATCTGAATAAAGTAAATCAATAATTTGAAGAAGATTATTCCGAAGAATACGCATGTTGTAAAGTGTAAAGTGTAAACACTCATCAGTGAGAAGACCTAAATGTATCATTTTTAGGGGCACATGTGAAAAAGGGTCCCCTCCCCCCTCAAATAGCAAATGGTTAAAAAGGTGGGAAAAGGGAAAAAAAATTAACAGCCGCTCTTTCATGTCTCCACTTTATAAATTGAGAGTCTACTGATACTCTGCTACTATACTCTCGCTTGTTCCCTTGTCCGTTTCAACCTCTCTCTCTTTCTCTCTGCTCTGTTCACTGGGATTGCCGCGTTAGGCTCTCTTCAAGCCTAAATTGCGGCCTTAAATTAGAAATAGTCACCCAGGAGAGCAGAGAGAGGAACCAAAAAAGAAGCCCCTTAACAAATGGCAGCTCTCTCTTTCTCCTTTTCCATCATCTTCCCTTTCCTCCTTCCCACATTGCTCTCTCTCCGCTCCGCCGTCTCATTCCAAGTTTCCGACCCGCAATGGCATCCTGCTATCGCAACCTGGTACGGCGAAGCCGACGGCGACGGTAGCACCGGTATGCTCTCAAATTCTCCCACATTGTACCTCACTTTTGTTTGCATGCTAATTGTTAGTGTAGTTATTAATTACGTAATTCAATTTCAGCAATTTTATTTACCAATGCTGTTTGTTTACATTTTTGCCTTAAGAGACGGCGTAACTATTATTGGTGCTTATTGTACAATGAACAATGGGTGGGATGGAATTAAATATTTTAACCGTTGGGAGGGAATTGCGCAACTTGTTAGCATTTGGCGCGTGGCTCGCGGCACTGCACGTTTTTCTAGCCGTTGTTTCCTGTGAGCATAGGTACCATCGGATCCAGTATACGGACCTGTATTTGGAATACCGTATACGACCCGGACTTTTCTGTGGGTCCCAGTTGGTTATATATGGATACGTGTCAAAATAATGGATCCATTTCCCCGCAGATATTTGTAGTTGTGTACGTCCACCTGGTTTACCATTTAATGACTGAACAGGGTTGCACTTGGACAAGATAACTAGTCCCACTATTTAATAATACACTATAGTTTACCTGACGCAAACATTTATTATCATATATCGGGTTTAATAAGTTTCGGACGAGGGCTTTGTTACCTTACCTTACCTGACGACTAAGTGGTGCATAGTGGGTGCTAACCACGTGCCTCGCGCGTGCTCAGCAAGAGCAGAGACTGTCAGCTGAGTGTGCTAAACTCTTTGCTCGGCTTCTTGAAACAATATTCAATACCACCCCTAAAAAATTCATAATGTTGTAAAAAAATTTCTCTGATCCTCTTTACATTTTAAGGTGGTGCTTGCGGTTATGGTTCACTGGTAGATGTGGTCCCATACAAAGCCCGAGTCGGTGCAGTGAGCCCGCTTCTGTTCAAGGGCGGTGAAGGTTGCGGTGCATGTTATAAGGTCAAGTGCCTCGACCCGTCAATATGCTCCCGAAGAGCTGTTACAGTAATCATCACAGACGAGTGTCCTGGCTGTTCCTCTGAGCAGAACCATGTTTTTGATTTGAGTGGCGCGGCATTTAGTCGCATGGCTATTGGTGGCCATGGGCCCCAGCTCAGAAACCGCGGCGAACTTTCGTTGTGTACAGGAGGTATGAAAACATAGTGCTGTTCAATTCATAGAAAATGTCTTATCTTTTAAAAATGTGAATTATTATGGTAATCTCTTCAGAGAGGAGTTGAAGAAAGTTAACTTCTCCATCCTCCAACTGAATTGCCTTTGTTAGTTTTACTTTGGAGAAACAATTATGTTTAGTTACCTCATTAACTTTAAAGTAAGGGTGTAGATGTCATTACAACTGTGTCACGTTGGTAGAAGCAGAGGTGAACAGTCTGTACTGGATAGAGACAGAGGGTCTTTTTTTTTTGAGGAATTATAAAAAAACAAAGGGGTCTTCTAATTCCTGCTTGGGGTTTGTCTTGATATTTTCACCTCTGCCAAAATTGAAATGATGTGATTTTGGCTTGTGAACCAACATAACTGAAGTTAACCTTTTTCACTTGCAACCTGAATGACATTTATACCCTCGGCCTTTTTTCAAGGTCCAAGCGCAGATTTCATTGTTGTATTGCATGCACCCTTTTTGGATTCTTTTCTTTATTTAGCACGCTTGAACTTTAGGTGAAGCCCATGTTCTTTTATAGTTTTTTTAATCATCTGATAAATTTTGAAGCCTAAACTGCATGTAAAAGAATAAAACTAAGTACACCTGTATCCTGTACCTGTATTTACATGATACATAACGCATATTAAAGTTTAAATAATGTTGTAATATAACAGGACTCCCTGCAAATACCGTAATGAGAACATAGCTTTTCATGTAAATGAAGGATCAACAGAATCCTGGCTTTCTCTTTTGGTAGAGTATGAGGATGGTGATGGTGATATCGGATCCATGCAGATTCAACCAGTAAGCCTGTTACTTTTAATTTTGTTCTTCATTATAATTCCAGCTATTTGATTATTGGTTTTGGTTCAAGACAAAATAAGAGTGTAGAATAAAATTGGCCAGAAAAAATATAATACAATGAGAGTGTAGAATAAAAAAGGCTAGCCAAGCTTGTGCCAGACATGCTTCATGTTATGCTTAGTTGTTCACCATGAATCAGTAATCACTTAAAAAAAAGTCAAACTTATGAGGAATATAATGTTTATTTGTTATTTCATAATAAATGGCAATTAGGACAATTTCTGAAAACTCCTCCAGCAGTTCATTCCAACCTGAATAATTCACATAGGATTAAGGAATGCATCACTTCGGTCTAAAATTGTATTTTTTTTATCATAGATTGAAGCAGAGTTTCTCATTAAATAATTCCTTTCTAAGATAATGTAATATCCCATTACATACTCAATTATTCATAGCGGAGATTACACGCTGAAATTCAATCTAGGACAACACAAGATAGTTTATTTCTCTGGTTACATGAAAAGGAATTCAAACCCGCGTGTTGTACAATTGTACTAGTTGTGGCCCTAACCAAATAAGGCATAAACTCAATGGAGCTTAATTAGCTATATAAACAGGGAATTATCCCTAACTGTCCAACCAGAATCCTTCTCCCATTGTTGCTGGGTGTTGGTTCTTCTATGACATGTATAAGTGTGGTTAACCATGTGATATGATAACAACACAATGTTTCATCTCAACAAGTTCATCATATGTTCCCATTCATCAGTAAACTCCTGTCTGTGTGCTCACCCAAACCTAAATGCAATGTCCTTACTGAGTACAAACAATTATAAAACAAACACAAGAGAAATTTGAGTCATATTAATTAGTACTGTTTAATAGTAGATTTGACTGGCAAAACATCTGAATTTTTTTACTGCAATTCTTGCTAAAAGCTGTAACATTTAGGCATTCAGCCAATAAGTACATATGTGTCACTTCAGAAAAATCCTGATACCAAAAACAGTTAATGGTCACAGGTCATAACTCCACTGAAGATATTCATTAGCAAAAGATTCCTTATATAGAGCAATAAGCTGTAATTATCCAAAGTAGCTTTACGTGCAAACTTAGTAAAATCCCTTTACATATGATAAAGGGGCTAAAGCATAATAAAGCAATCACTTTTAATTTTCACTTGACGATAGATTAATGCACAACCCCAAAAGCAAACCTTGGCATGTACGCCCTGGAACATTCTTTGATCTTGTAGCGTTGTCAAAAGAAAAGGGCAGACTGCCTTCCACTTGCCCATTACGTTACAATATTTGTTATTTTCTAATTAATGTATAATATAGACATGAAATAATGCAAATTATTATTTTTGTTTTTACTATTTTGGTTAATTAAATAAATGCTAAATGCAGGCTAACTCTGCACAATGGTTAAACATGGAGCACATTTGGGGTGCAACATGGTGCCTCAATGGAGGGTCCCTGAAGGGCCCATTTTCAGTTCGGATCACCACATTGTCCACAAAACAAACCCTCTCCGCACGGGATGTGATTCCAAGGAACTGGTCTCCCAAGGCCACCTACACCTCCAAACTTAACTTCTCCTAATTAAATGCATTCTATATAAATATATGGGGCCAAGTGTTTTTTTGTTTTGGTTCTGTTTACTCATATTATAGTAGGGGAGAATATAATATAGCCGTTGAAGGGTGCAAAGGCAACCCCACAAGGCTATATTTATATATATACAGAATCTCCTAATGTATCTTCTTCTTGTGTTTTTGTGTGGAATGTAGGGCCGAGTTGTGGGCCCTTGTAGCCCTCTCCAAAGTTGGGAGAGAGAGCGCTCTTTGGGGCTTTCATCTGGTTATTTGTGTGGGAAGTCCCAAAAAGATGTGTGTTTTTGTTTAGTTTTTTTTTTTTTTTTACCTTCTCTCTTGTTTATTTTGGCTGCTATTAAATAGTGTTTGTAATATTATTGGCTTAAATGTGAAAATTTTATGACTTGGCCCCATGATGTCTTCAATTTTATATTTTATGGTTTGGATGTATGAGTTATGCAAACAAAGTGCTTGATATAATGGTGGTGATGGTGTGTGGTCCTGATAGCTGGATAAATAAGGGTTGTGTTTAGCAAGGTAGCAATGTCAATATGTCATGTGTGTGCTGATGTGACACAGTGACAGCCAATTTCTCCTTCCTAATTACATGGTATCAAAATCTGGTTCCATGTGGTATGTGATAACGGGAGGGAGACCGAGTTACCAACAAGGGAAGCTAAAAGTGTCTGGTGAAACCAGTTGTTAGGGTCATTTTTTCTGGGTTTTCAGTATTTCTGAATGTAGGAGTTTTGTTATTTTTGTTTCAAGTTAATAAATCGGGTGCTTGCACCTTTTAAAAAAAAAAATTTATATTTGATCAATGTTTGATTACTTTAGAAAAACTAGCTATACAATACGGCAAACCTACTATAATATCACTAGAATTGGGGGGTCCAAAGAACTTTGGACAAAGCCTTGTGTAAAATCGGACTTAACCCATTCTGTCAGTGTCAAAATTTGAACGGACGGTTTATATTCACAGAACCGTTTAAATTATTAAATTTAAAATTGTTTGTATGAACCGGACAGTTTGAGTCCAACTTTGAATAAATTGTCCAAAATATTTTGGACAAAACCCAATTCCTTGTATATAATTAAGCAAGAGAGGTGACATATATGCGAAATAATAATTACAAAAATCAAGGAACCAAAAATTGAGGAAGAAATAAAAGAAAGAAAGAAAGACTCTAAACCCCTTCACAGAACAATAAAGTACCAGCATTTAGCATCTATTCTGTCAGCAGTTGCGTTTAGATAAGGAGCCACAAGAAGATTAGCAATTTAAGGGAATATTGCTCTATATAGGAGATAAAATTTTGTTGTTTCATTGAGTTAGTGGAGTTTGGTATCCATACGGTTTTTGGCGCTTTCCAACAATTATTGAGTCTTTAAGCCTAATATGCAAATATGTTTACTGCATTTACATTTAAAGACTGGGATAGAAAATTCTTTTATTTATTTATTATTTTTTGAGGGTTTTTATTTTTGTTTTCTACTGTTTTCTTATTAATGCAAGTAATGTATGTCATAATGTCATGGCTCTGGAAGTTTGCTCTGCTTGGAAGTATTTGTATCTCACTTGCACTATTTTTTGTGTCCCATTACTCTATAGACGATATAGCTTCTCTGGTAAGAGACCATCACATGCTATGTATAGATAAAGTTAATTTCATCTTCTTATTAGTTATTAGTTATATGAGTGAGACTATGGCATATTACATAACAATCCTTGCTATAGACTCATATATATGTTTTCGAAATCTAAACTGTTAAACATAATATGCATATGAAAATATATCTGCAAACTAAATTTTATATTTTTTAAAAAGAAAATTATTTTTATTTAGATAAGAAGAATAATCACTTGATCTAAAAATTCCTGACCATTCAAAAGTAGTGGTCTTCTACCTATTAAAAAGATAGTCAAAAATTCTAAAAAATGTAAAATTTTGCTCTCCTTAAACATGTACATATGAAAATCATGTTAAACAGTTCAGATTGACTATTTCAACTTAAAAATAGAGATAGGAGAAATTTCATCTATACCTCTCAAAAACTTTGAAATTACTTCGAAATTACGATATTTTCCCTTCTAAAATTCATAATATCATATTTACTCTATAAATTTCAAAAGCTCTACTTATTTACCCATTTTAGTGTCTTTTCTATTAAAACTCATTTTACTCTTATTAAGAAAAATAAAATATATGTAGCATGTTTTAAAAAATGTCTTCTAATTAGATAGTTTCTGTGAGTCATAATTAATTATTTCCGACGCTATATAAGCATATACATAAATTTTACTGTGTATGCCTAAGTAGAAAAATAACTCATTTGTCCTTGAACTACATATTTTTTTATCTTTCTTAATAAAAGATAAAATGGACATTTTATAAATTTAATTGAGTTTTAATAGAAAAGACAATAAAATGTGTAAAAATGTGAGTTTTTAAACTTTAGAAAGGTAAATATAATGTTATGAATTTAAAGGAAAACAATACGTAATTCCAAGTTTTTGAAGAATATACATGAATTGCTCCTTAAAATATGAATCCATAGCCTCACTAGTTATTGCCGGAGTAAAATAAAAAGTCCAAACCCATGTTCTGTTGAAAACACATCGCTTTCTGTAGATAAATAGGCCTCACATGGTTGAGTAATTGAGTTTTGGAGAAACGAAAGAACGAATGCAGAAATGAATGAATGTGTAGAGAAAATTGAGATCTGCTCGTGTTGAGTTGATGGGTACTGGGACCAGGGGACACATGACGTGCTTTGCCATGTAGGACCAGATCGTGTACTGTTGGATGGTAATGGGCAAGTTTGTTGAAGATTTCATGCCTTCGTGTCTAAAAAAAATGTCATGATTGAAAGGGCAATTCCGTTATTGTAAAAGAAAATTAATTAGTGGCAATATTTACTGGGCCTATTTTAGAATATAAACTATTCGGAATAGCAATATGCATCCAAATAACATTTTTGTTATTCGGAATAGCTGGAGTAACTGTTATTCTCTATTTCTTGTAAATGTTGAAATAATTACTATTTGAAAATGTGAAATGAGAGGAAAAAATATTTTTTTTGGATTTCCGCCAACATAATTCCGAAATGACAAATTTGATATCATTTTCCGTTATCTCCACATCGTGACAATTCATTTGAGATCCCACTTACCTATCTTTCTTCGTAATTAACACATTGTTAACACTACTCTTTATTAGTTACAACTATCTATTATTCCACAAATACAATTAAAACAACATTTTTACTAATCCGAATAGCACTATTTTTACACTAATTTGAAATCACTATTTTTTCTCTATTCTCATTTATTATTCTAAAATTTCATTATTCTAGCTATTTTAACTCTCATCCAAACGTACCCGGGACTAAAATATAAGGTCATGTTTGGTTGTGGAGTAAAGTTAATGAGGATTAAATGACTTACTCCATCTTACTCCACATATTTTACACCTTGTTTGGTAGTATAACTCATAGCTTAAATTAATCCGCCTAGAGGAGTAAAGTGTTGGAAACTGAGCCTCTTCCTATGATAGTGGGCCCTACAGGTGGAGTAAGTGTGGAGTAAGTTAATCCACCTGAAGTGGTGGAGTAACTTACTCCGGATTAACTCACCGCTTACTCCACCTTACTCCTCTTCTTTTACTTCTCGTTTGGCTACCTAAGTGTGGAGTAAGGAGTTTACTCCACCTCTTACTCCACAACCAAACATGGCCTAACTGTCCAGAAAATCATCTCCGTATAACCGCTTTGCAGAGAGTTAAATTGTATGATGTAGCTTCAATTTAAGGACGAATTTCTCTGGGCCAAGTCCGACAGTTCTGGAGCCCAAGTTCAGTTGGATCCAGATGCAATCTAAGCACGAGAAGAGCGCATTCAATAATTCATTGCGTATCCAACGAGTATACAAGGCCTATGGCTATATATATTGGTCCTAATCGAGAAATGGTCCAACTCTAACAAAGGAAGTTAAAAGTTACCTCATTTCTTGGGTGAAGATTTTAGCAGAGCTGTTTAGACTTCACGCAGCACATGGACTCTAGAATCACAATAGTCCTGCGATGCGTGCGCTGTCTGAAGTCAAAACTGCTCTGTTAAAATAGTTACCCCATATCTTTCTAAAATATAAGATCGATATTTGTGGGGCATCCTGGCAAACCGGCAACGAAGAGAATTCGTATCCTCAGTACTACACAGAGAGACTGTTCCGTGGAGTGATTGGATCCGGCCCGTTCTTTTTAACTTTGCACGAATCTCAAAGCACAAAAATACTGCCCCCTCCCATCTCCCGAATAGGCACCGGCTGAGAGTAAATCTGAGCCGTAGAGTGATTTACTGTTCCGTGGGGTACCCGGATACTTGTCCCAGGGAAGAAGGAGGCGTTCGAGGGCACTGGATCAAGTCGGTCCGAGTGGTTCAATATCTAGTCGGAATAGTCCGATTCGCAGAATGTTGATTTTATGAATTTCTGAGAAGAGGAATTATGATGATAAAAAGTATATTTTTGATCTATTTGATACATAAGTCATATGCTCTATTTATACTTTACATGGCTCAACTAGCCGTTAGAATACCAAACGGTATTGTTCTCTTATTTGACAACAAAGTACTGTTGCTTTATTTCTATTTCTAAACATACACACAAAATTCCCTTTTTGCCCCTTGATTAAATCCTAGCCTTTGGATTCTTGATCTTATTTCTCAACACTCCCCCTCAAGTTAGGATTGTAGATATCGAGCAATTCTAGCTTGCTTGTAATGTTTTCGAATGAAGTCGAGTTCAATTCTTTGGTGAAGATATTATCAAGTTGCTCCTTATTTCGCATGAGTTGAGTTTCGGTTTTGGCTTGATCATTTTCCATGCCCTTAGGGATTGCATCGTCTTTAGGCCTTGAAGATGGTTACGATCCTTGATGTTCTTCGTACCTATTAATTCTCCCCCCCCCCCCCCCCTCATTGTTAGCATTATTATTTTTCTTATATAGATAAATAGAGAGAATAATCCATATATGTGTATCTATATTGGTTTCAACCTTTATTTACCGCAATAGAAAATAAAATTTAAAATTCTAATGGTGTCATCACTATTGTATTTTATTTGTATATTTATTTGCATCCAATGAGTCTTTTATTTTTTAGGTAATTGTACAATTACCAACATATCAATTTTTATTTTTCATGACCTTTTGTATTTGTATTGGTATTTCTTTTATTTGGTCATTTGGTATTGATATTGGTATTGGTTTTCTAATTGTATGTGCTCTTGTACAATTATTTGAGGTATTACCAACAAACTTGATCATTGGTATTGGGCCAACCACCTCTTTTTTTTGGGTTATTGCTGGTATATGTTTGTTATTGATTAGCCACCCCTTTCGGTAAGGGGTTATTGGTTATTGGGTCAGCCACCCCTTTTTGGAGTTCTTACTGACATATTGGTTATTGATCAGCAACCCCACTTTTGGAGTTGTTACTGACATATTTGGTTTTTATCAGCGACCCCACTTTTGGAGTTGTTACTGATATATTTTGGTTATTGATCAGCTACCCCACTTTTAGAGTTGTTACTGACATATTGGTATAGGGTCTCCCCCTTTTTTTTTTTTTGGTTTTTTTTTGGGTGTTATGGTGACCTTTCGGGTAGAAATGTTTGGTTTTTGTTATGGTAGCCAGAATCTTTCGACTCTTGGTTATGGTGGCTCTAGTAGCTCTTTGGCTCTAGCTAGTAGCTCTTGGTATGGTGGCTCTAGTAGCTCTATGGCTCTAGTAGCTCTTGTTTTGGTGGCACTAGTAGCTCTACAACTCTAGTAGCTCTTGTTATGGTGACCGAAACATTTCGGCTCTCGGTTATGGTGGCCTTTCGGCTCTTGGTTATCTCGGTATGAATTGGATACCGGTTTTTGTGTTATGATGGCATTTTTGGCTCTTGTTTGATAAAAAACTTTTGATTTTAAAAGAGTTTGTAGAATAATTTTTTTTTTAAATTGGTACCGTTATTGAATATATTATTTAATTCATGCATTAAATTGGGCTTCTAGTAAATTAACATTTTTTACAAATTATATAATTAATATAGTTGTTATAGGAAAATTAGAAGATATAAATATTTTATCGAAATATGTCAAAAAAAAAAAAAACCGGGCCATATTTCTCCCATGTATATTTTTGTTGTACAAAGATTATAAATTATTATTATTATTATTATTATTATTATTTATAACGTTTCCAAAAATATAAATTTATTTTCTAAAATCATTAATTTTTTTCCGGTTGAAATATTATATTTATTGGAAAATAAAATTTGTGTTGCAATTTACTTCTTCTGTTATTTTTTAATTAAAATTTAATTTATGGAGAAACTATTTATATACAAAAACATCGTTTATATTTTTCGAAAAAAGTTTACATACTCCCATACCATCAAATTGTGCTAATTTCTTAATTGAAAGAAAATTTGTTGTAAAGAGTTCAATATATAATTTTTTAAAATATTTCTAGAGAATGTTTGGTAATTTTCTAAACCATTAATTGGTGCTTCAATTCATTGGCTACTAAAACACTGGTACTTTGATTTATCGGATAATTTTTGTTCCTAAGAATATGATCCGCATAGCACCACAATTAATTATCAATTTTTCATAAAAATAAAATTAATTGAATTTAAAACGATACCACTTGTTTTGATGTAGCACCATAATAAATAGTTGGAGACACTCCCATCCGTCCCTTTCTAAAATGGAGGCCTCCATTTTTATGCTAAATGGATATAATTTCTTCTTGATTTTGTATTCTTTCATTTCTGTCTCGAAATGAGTTTTCTCGTTTCTTCCAGCGCCGCCTGGCCTGCCCTTTTATTATTTTTTCTTCGCCATTTTTCTTCCATATTCTTCTTTGCTTTTCGGTGCTTTTCTTCCAGCGCCGCCTGGTCCAGCAGTCGTCCCTCGTGTGTCCGACTCGCTGGTGGCGGTCACACCGATTGGGCGCCTGGATTTCTCAATTCTTCCCCCTTTCATCCGTTCTAGGTTTTCGGCGGTTGAAGGTATTTGCTTGATCAATTGCTTGTGATTTTTTCTCCGTTCGTTCTTGGATTGGTTTTGAGGTTTGGTTGGAGGTTGAGTTACACAGGGACAGTGGATTGCTGGTTTTTTTTCTTTTTTTTTGTTGATATGAATCTGATCGAAACAGATCTTTGAGGGTTTCTTATTTTTTTTTTCCTGGTATCTGCTAGTTGGTATGAACGGCCTTTTGTTGTTGTGTTGATTTTTTGTGGAAGATATGGATTTTGTGTTCTGTTATGGATTTGTTCTATGTATGCTTTGCTGGTTTGGGTTATTTGAGTTATTGGATTATCGGGTTATTGGCTCTCGGTGCTGTATTTTCTCCTCTGATGACCTCTAGCTGGACCCTTGCTCCCAACAAGTCATTGCTGCCATGAAGCACGGTATTGGTCAGCTTTGAGGTAGCCTCAGATGAGTGCTGCTCAGCTTTAGCCATTCTTGCTTTGTGTGCTTGATTCTAGGGTTTGAAAACCCGTCTGATACCATGTTGATTTTATGAATTTCTGAGAATAGGAATTATGATGAGAAAAAGTATATTTTTGATCTATTTGATACATAAGTCATATGCTCTATTTATACTTTACATGGCTCAACTAGCCGTTAGAATACCAAACGGTATTGTTCTCTTATTTGACAACAAAGTACTGTTGCTTTATTTCTATTTCTAACATACACACAAAATTCCCTTTTTGCCTCTTGATTAAATCCTAGCCTTTGGATTCTTGATCTTATTTCTCAACACAGAAACTTGATCTGTACAGATTTTGAAACAGTATGCATGTTCCAACCGTGACCAGCGGAAGGCACTTCAATCGTGATTAGGGCTTTGGGTTCTCACGAGGTTTTCCTTCTATCCTGGCTTTTCTTTTTTCCTGAATTTGATTAGGATTACCTAAGTTGAAGTTTAGAATTTCAATTTATACAGAAGTTGTAAGTTCTTTTGTCTTGGGAGGAGAATCTATTTAACGTGTTTATTTTGGGGATGTGGACTAAATAATAAGTTGGGACATTTTACAGTATTTTAGAGACTAAGAGGATATGAAATTTTGTTGTTCCTGATTATTTGAGGTTGGGGACGATCAGTATATTTTAATACCAGATTTGAGTTCCAAATTTGGGAGGATCAAGCTCCTGTAATTATTTGAGTTCCAAATTTTAATACCAGATCATAATCCAAAGTTGTTGTCCCCTATTTCTTAATTGTACCTAGTGTAGCTCATGCCCCTAAAGTTGCATGTTGTATGATACAATAGAAGGGCTGTTGAATTTGCGTGACAAGCCTAAATGCCAGAAAGAATTCACTATAATTGATACAATGAGCATGACAGCTGCTATGGAATCATTGTGCACTGAGCTTTGTTTTTTTTTTTCTGAAAAGCCTTGGTAGTGTCTACCAAGATTCACTGAGCTTTGTTGTTAAAAATGCAAAATTGCTTGCAATGTTCAGGGGTTTCTGGAGTACATATTGTATTAGGTTATGTACCAGCATAAGATTTCACTGGGTGTCAGATCATATGGTAATGTATTGCTGTGTTAGTAAGATTGTTTAATTCTTTATTAGTTTCCCTTTGATCTGCGTCTTGGGTTTTTGATCCCATAGATGTAACGTAGCAATAATAAAGTGTAGAGCAAAGAGATCTGCATTTGGCGAATGGGGGTCAGTTGAGACTTCTTTATTTCCACCAGTCTGTGTTGTAAAATTTTACATGATTTTTAAATGTATTTGTTAGCTATCTCAAATCTCAAAATTTCCAAATATGACCTCATAAATATTTTGCAATTTTGTACTCTTGACCCCATACCTCAGTCAATCCAACTAAATAATTATATTGTAATACCTCAGAAGTTGCCTATTAGAGTGTAATAAAGACACCTCAATAAAAATGTCCTTATTCCTCACCCCTCCCAATCTCTCTGTAATATCTCTGCAATTTCTGTTGTCATGTACCATGTGTCCGGTGCAAGTTTGTATTTCATAAAGGTATAATTCTATCCTAGTATAAATCTTCTATTATTTTAGTTATGGCTTCCTCCAATTTGAAAAACAGTGATTTCCTGCCCATGTAGTAATTTGTAGTAGACCTTGTCGATTTATTGTGATATGTAGATGATAACTTGATAAGTAATATATAGAACTTTTTCCTATTTAGTTGTAATAATCTCTTACTTGGTGAGTGACTCACCCGTAGGCTCATTTTATTTAAAAAAAAAAAGAACTGACATTGCTTTTGTTTTTTTCTTGCCTCTTAGTTAAGTAATTGGAGATGGAAGCATACAAGGAAATGGACAAACAACCGTATTATGAAGAAGAGTTTGTATTTCTTGATTTAGATGACTGTGTTTATTCAGATATCCCTCCAAATGCACCATTTGTGCTTTCTGTATGTTCAAGATACTTATTTTATTTATTCTAGAACGAGAAATGTCAATTTTGCACCTTCTAAATTTTGAATTAGCATATGCATAAAATAATTGATTCTATCATTCATTGTTAGACTAAAACTGCATGTTAGTACATACTGGTATAATATTATATTAGTACCGAAAGGTGATTCGAGCCATTCAGTGACCTGTGTGCTCAGTATGTCCATCCCTTCATTTGCTAACTGCTAAGTAATTAATGTACAGTTAGATCCTGCTCGTTAATTAAAGTAGTTACGTTAATTTTTGCATCTCATAATGCAGGGTTTGGATACTCCGTCTCCTATATTACAAATCTGGTTGATCACTCTAAAGTTGGTGAGTATCATTTCTCCTCTTTGTTATGTTTTCGTTTACAAGGTCTTACTGTTCTGGAAGTTTTTTGTTGCTGTCATACTTTGCAGAAATCAATTTCAAGTTATTTTAGTTTCCTATCAACAATTACATAAAAATTAAAACAAGATTTGCATAATATGAGCCAAAATTACAAGAGTTACCTTAGAAGCCAAACTTTTTAGAGAATAATTGCATATCATGAAAATTATGAGGAAAAGTAAAAAACTAAGAAAGATCAAATAAAAAAAAGGAACCTATAAACAATATAAACAATTGAGCTGCCGGAGTTATGAGATACTGCTATAGAGGGTAACCAATTTGAAATTTGTAGAAAAACCAGTCTGATCACACTTGAATAGGAACCTATGCGCTCAAGATAAAGTTTGAAATTATTGTGCATGACCCAATTTGGCCTGAATTGGACATATCCAAAGCTGGATTCACCTGGCAACCTAATTTGATACCTGAATACATAGAGACCCTGAATTGAACCCAAATTAACCAGAAATTAATCTGATCTAGAAAACAAAATGGATCTAACTTGGGACTCCATTCCTGGTTCTCCCCTTTTAAAGAAAAAAAAAAACCTTAATTGAAGCAATGAAGTTTATTTACTTCTGGTAACAATCCTTGAAATAAACCTTCAAAAAAAAAAAAAAAATCCTTGAAATAAGCACAAACTTAGATCCAACACAACCAGAGATCCAAGTAGTCTGAGTTATAAAGTAAACCATAATTCAAATCTTGAATTTCACCATGACATGACCAAAATGGCCTAATACACAAACAAGTTGGAACCACAACTTAAAACAAGATTGAGAAATTTGACCTGAACCTAATCATGAATTAGACTTCCCTTTTTCTTGCCACTTCTGGCTATGGCCCTATATTGACTTTGTTGTTTGATGTGCACTTTTAATCACAGTTAATAGTGTTTGCAAATTATCAAAATTTTCTTTTAAGTAATCAAGGAACTATTATCAAATATATTGCTGAGATTGTTCCTCCTTTATTCACCTTTTGATATAGTTAGGTTGTTGCATCTAAAGCTAATTGGGAGTATCTTTGTTGATTATCAGTGGATCAGCGGCATTTAAAATTTAACAGTGCATTTCTTATTGTGATAGATAGGAGAGTATCAAGAGACTATTGGGACATGCTACATTTTCTCTGAAAGTGGTAAGTGTTTTAAACTGCTCTCTAATATTGTTGAAATATAAATTATTCATTGGTCTTGTCTTCTCAACAACAACAACAACCAAGCCTTTAGTCCCAAACAAGTTTGAGGTTTGAATCAGACAAGCTTAGGTACTCCTGCACAGCAGCTCAACTAGTTGTACATTCAATATTTGAACTTTTTGTCACACTGGAGATCTTCTCCCATAAATCATTGAAATTGAATAATTGGGAAATTCTACTCTCAGGTTACCAGTATGGTTATATGAAACGGTATCAATAATTCAGTATTAAATTTTTCAGATGCTTTATCGAATGAATTATGTCCCCAATGATCAGAGTCAGGCTCCACACAAGCAAGTAAAACCTCTTGCGAGTCTTCAAAAATCCTCAAATTCAAAAGTCTTTGCTGAGGAGAGAAGTACAGCAGAAGTCAGCCAACAAGTACTAGTCATAACTCATTTTTACTTTTTAGTCGTAATACATAATATATGGACATATTTCATATGTTAGCCTTGTTGTATTCATCTTCTCTTTATTTTAGTTGGGCTCTTTGGGCTTTATTTTTGACTAACTAGTCTTCGCTTTTATTTTTAGTTGGACTTTTTGGGCTTCATTTTACAAACTAGTTATTACTATTTTTCTTTTTCGTTTTGATGGCATGAGCTGTTTAATTAAATAAAATAAGATGCCGCCGCTGCTTAGTTTTTACAATATGTCTTCTTAACTGTTATAATTCATAACAATAAGTATTAATCATTCGTATTTTAAAAATATGTCATGACCATGCCCTACGACTAGGGCTGCAAACGAACCGAACCGAATCGAACTTACCTCCGGTTTGAGTTTGGTTTGAATTAATTTTGAACTAGGTTTGGTTTGAATTAATTTCAAACGAACTCAATTTCGAACCGAATTTTTTACGAACTCAATTTCGAACCTTTACGAACTTTGTTACGACTTACAAGTTATGACTTATGACTGGGCCATAGTGCGAAATTACAACACTTCAATAAAAACTCAAAGTATTCAAAGTACAATTTAAATAAAACCCAAATATCAGTATAATACAATTTAAATAAAAACTCAAGCACTCCAAAGTATTCAAAGTACAATTTAAATATCAATAGAAGTACAGAACATCACCAAGTCTTAGAATTATTACAAACCCAAATATTATTCTAAATAAAACATTAAAGTTCATTACAACTAGGCCACTAGCTACTGAAAAACTCTTCTAAAAAACCCTCACAGGTATCTAAAGCTTCAGCCATATATTTCGCTTCATTAAACTAGCTACTGAACATCTACAAATTACTTTATAGATGCAGTAGCAAGGTTTTCAACATCCCACACTATTTTTGCATCATTAGCCTGGATTACCTGAAAAAACTCAGAATCCTACCATGAAAAGCAAAATTTATGGTATCAACATGAACCAGATATCTTTATCAGCCCATACCTACCTGACAATTCAAAAAAGATATCATTATCAGCCCACCCTATTTTTGGGCTTTGTTGTTGAATTTTTTTATTTGAGCTTGTAATTGGACCGGGCTTTCTGTTTCAAAAAAACATTTTTCACAGTCAGAATTGAAAGCACTATGGACTGGACATCTTATATTTTCATCAGTGAACATAAGTTATCAGCAGAAATTATGGTTCACGTTTGAGTTAATTTCGAACTAAATTTGGTTTGCGAACCTATTTCGAATGAACTAGGTCCAGTTTGAGTTTGATTTGAATTAATTTCGAACGAACCATTTCGAATCGAACTTTTTAAAACGAACTTTTTAACGAACTTTTTCGAATCAAACTCGAATCGAATTACGAATTACGAATTTTTTGTGCAGCCCTACATACGACTCTACGAGAAAGGAATTTGGACACCCCCCTCCCCAGGTACGTGAGGTGCAATTATTAATATGTACATTATTTTAACCTGACACGAATCTCAAAAACGGACCTCCTATATTTTCATAGGTACCGAATTGAGTTTGACCCGCTGGATTCAATCTGGACCGTCTGTTTTATAGATATTGCATCTCAGGTATCGGGAGGGATACAGACTCACGTGGAGGTCCATGTGCTTGGCTCATCCCCATGTGCAGCGCCTATGCATATGATTAATTTGCATGGGTAATTTATAATAGAGGAGGGATCCAATTACACCTTTTTTGGTGACACATCATGACACCATTTTTATATAGGTCAATTTTGCGATTTAAAATCCAAACAGTCGATCCGAACCGTTCAACATGATCACCATATTAAAATGTGCTTGGAGATTAAATTTACATTTTTTTGAATTTTTTTACTATTTATTAAGATGGTTACAAAATCGCTGTTTTTTCAATGGTCCGAAAACAACGATTTTTGTAACCATGTTAATAAATAGCAAAAAAATTCAAAAAAATGTAAAATTTGATCTCCAAGCACATTTTAATATATCCATCATGTTGAACGGTTTGGATTGACTATTTGGACTTTGAAAATGGTAAGTGTCAAAGTGTGTCACCAAAAAAGATGTAATTGGATCCCTCCTCTTTATAATATTTATGTTGCTAGGTATTTATGCATTCACTAGTAGATGTTTGTATTTTTTATCATACACAAAGTATTAATATCCACAGGGTCAGGTGTTTATCCATAAACTGGGCCATTTATAGTCGTATGTTTGTAAGGTCAAGTGTTTATACTTTTTGGGTGTGTATATTTATGTGGAAAACTATACTGCTAGGTGTTTATAGTTGTAAAGTCGTACTCAAAACTTTTTTTTGTGTTTATACTTACATTATTAGTTGACAATATTTATACTGTCATAGTGTCATGTGTGTTTTGGATTTTATATACAAAAAGTAAAAGCAGAAAAGCAGAAAAGCAGAAAAGCAGAGAAAGCTCGGGCGGTCCGGATCAAAACTAAAAAATAGGTTACTTTAGGGGATCCGAATTCTAGGAAGGGAAGGGACAGAAAAAAAAAAAAAAAATAACAACCATCTTGTCTGTATAAGAAAAAATGTAAGTAAAAGAAGATAAATAAGAATAATCTATTTATTCATTTCGTTAATAGTTTTTCTCCGCTATTTTTATTAATATCCAAAAGTTAATTAGAAATTAATAAAAATGCCCAAGTCTGTTGGGAATTATTAAAATTACCCATACCGGTTATTTTTTGGCCCGGTATTAATTGGTTTCGGTACTTGGCCAGAAAATGGCCGGTACTAAATAATTTTTTGGTTTTTTTAGAGACAAATAGCAAAAAATGCTGAAATCAAACACTAAAAAATCGAATTTTTTTTAAATATTTGTTAGATTACTTTTTTTTTTAATATATAATTAGCATAGTTATACTAAAATACGCTAAAGTACTTGAAATTATGTTAAATTATGTTGAATTACACTAAGTTATGCTAAATTATAATAATTATGTTAAATTATTCTAAAATACGGTAAATTACACTAAATTACGTATGAATAGGGCTGATTTTGTGTCATCTTTCATAAATTATAAAAAATAGTAAAAAAATTTCAAAAATAATAAAAATTGGCATTCTACAAGTTTATTATATAACTAATTTACTGAGCTACGTAGATTGAACAATAGAAATGAAAATCTTAACTGAAAACTTCAACTGAAGTTTTGAGGTTATTCCTTTTGTTTTTTGGCAATTCTGAATTTCAAAATCCAACATTGTAAGCACTGACACATGCGTATTTTCGCAAGCTTTCCGAAAAGTGGTCATTTGCTCAAATCAGACACTCGAGCGCCGTTTTATGGCTGTTTGAAGTTTTGTTGTCGTTTTTCGTCTTCTCATGAAGATATCAACCCTATTCATACGTAATTTAGTATAATTTACCGTATTTTAGCATAAGTTAACATAATTATTGTAATTTAGCGTAATTTAGTGTAATTCAACGTAATTTAAAATAATTTCAAGTAATTTAGCATATTTTAATATAAATATGCTAATTATATATAAAAAAAAAGTAATCTAACAAATATTTAAAAAAAAATCGATTTTTTAGTGTTAGATTTCAACATTTTTGCTATTTGTCTCAAATTTTTTTTTTGTACCGGCCATTTTCTAACCGGTACCGAAATCAATTAAAACCGGCCAAAAATTACCGGTATAGGCAGTTTTAATAATTCCTAACCGACTTGGACATTTTATTAATTTCTAATTAACTTTGGATATTATAAAAATCACGGTCTAAATTAACATCATCTTTATTTTCTCTCATGCTCTTTTCTTTTCTAGTTTCGTTCTCTTATTTTCTTTACTCGGAAGAAAAATTGTAAAAATGAGAAGAGAGTATGATGGCGAATAAGAACGCTTGCCAAAAAGGAAAAAGATGAAAGAGTTTGCCGACATTTTTAAAAATACCCCAAGTTAATTACAGAATTAATAAAAAGCCCACGGTTTCCCGAAAATTTTTAAAAAATGTCCAAAACGCCATTTAATGGCCGGTTCCCATGCAATTTTTTTTTTTTTTTATGAAAGAGGGGACCGCCATTTAATGGCCGTCCCCCATTTAAATTGTTTTTTTTTTTTAGATAATAAATAAAATGCTGAATCTAAGACTAAAAAATCGAATTATTTTTTTAAATATTTGTTAGATTACTTTTTTGATAGCATATTTATACTAAAATACGCTAAATTACTTGAAATTAATGTTAATTTATGCTAATTGGCACTAAATTACTTTAAATTATGTTAAATTTTTTTAAGAGACAAATAGCTAAAATACTGAAATATAACACACTAAAAAAATTGAATTTATTTTTAAATATTTGCTAGATTACATTTTATATATATAATTAACATATTTATACTAAAACACGCTAAATTACTTGAAATTATGTTAATTTATGCTGAATTACTCTAAATTACAATAATTATGTAGAATTATGGTAGATAAATTACGTATGAATAGGGATGATATCTTCACTGAAAAAGCGAAAAACGACGGCAAAACTTCAAACGGCCATAAAACGGCGCTCGAGTGTCCGATTTACTAAAATGCAGTAAATTTACTAAAATGCTGAAATTACAATAATTATGTAGAATTATGCTAAAATACGGTAATTTACTGAGCTACGTAGATTGAAGAATAGAAATGAAAATCTTAATCGGAAATGATGCAATATGGGCCTGTGCATGCTTCATGAAAAGGAGCGTAACTTTTGATCCGTCCGTCGGATCGGGCTGAAATTTTGACAGGAACTCCACAGCCCAAAACCCGATCCGAAACCATCTACGATCCATTTCGCCCATTTGTGGGCTCAGATTCGCGATCCGAGTCTTCCTTCATGGACTTTTGAACATTTCTTTATAATTTTAGAGTTTTTAGGGTCTTTGATGTATCTTTTATATATATTTTCTGTATCTTTTATATATATTTTCTATTTTATATATATTTTCTGTTTTGGGTAAAAATAAAAAATCTCGGATTTTGCATATTTTAGCACAAAATCGGTCCTATTCATAGTGTATTTTAGTATAAATATGTTATGAAAAAAGTAATCTAACAAATATTTAACAAAACAATTCGATTTTTTAGTGTTAGATTTCAGTATTTTAGCTATTTTTCTCTAAAAAAAAAAAAAAAAAATTAAAAATTAAATTCAGTACCGGCCATTAAATGGCCGGTTGGGAAATTAATTGGTACCGGCCATTAAATGGCCGGTTTGGGCATTTTTAAAAAATTTCGGGAACCGTGGGTATTTTTATTAATCTTTAATTAACTTGGGGTATTATTAAAAATGTCGGAGAGTTTGCAAAGACAAAAAGAGAAGGAAGTTGTGTCAAAACGCGCGAGAGACATATAAGGAACGGTATCGTGGTAAAAGAAAAATATTTTTCTCCAATTTAACCAGTCTTCATACTTATTAATTCAAAAGCCGTGCTGAGTGCCAAGCCTTCATAAACCAATCAATTACAATTTGCAAAAGGCAGTGGCTTGTGAGTTGTGACTGTACCAAGTACCAACTACTAAATCGCCCCACGTTCTCCAAACACCAATCAAACAAACATCCTTCGTGGGAATTATCATCCTTACTTTATTAACCAAAATCAAAAGGAAAGTCGAAAGCCACCGAAAGAGCAGATTCTCGCTCTCATTCAATTAATTGTTCGCTGCACCTGGTTTTGGGTAAACCGGATCATTGCTGACCTTCCGGTCCATCCTGAGATGTGGGTCCAACATTTGACTTAACGACTTTGTTTTCGCAATTGCTCCGTATCCTTCTCACTGAATACGGATTCTCTGATGTAACTAAGATTTTGATTTTAGATCCGGACCGTCTGATCAGAATCTGGGTCAATCCGGCCCGTGGTGAAATGCACGGGTCTCTTTAAAATTCGTGCTAAAGAAGATCTGAGTCCGACGCGTTCTTAATCAAAACTCAAAATTTGAGTTACTTTAGGTGATATGAAGTCCTTTTTCCCTCCTGCATTTCTTTCCCCTTCCTCTCTTTCCCTTCTCTCACGCTTTCTCAACCTACTACCTCCTTCTATGACCATCTCTCACAAGTTCGACTGAATCTCTCTCAAATATTTTCTCGATAATATAGACCTCTGATACTCCTGAAGTTTTGAATTTTTCTTGGGGTTTGGTTCTTCTGATGATTCTCTATCTGCGCATGATTGCTTGCACAATTCTCTCCTCTGACGTCTTCTTGTTACGTTTCCCTGATTTCTGGTGCTTTTGGAGACCGAGATTTAGGAAATTATTGTAGTAATTAATCAATGGCTGATAAAAATCAAATATTTTACATACAAGAGCTGCCATGGCATCTAATCATGGAGGTCTTGACCTCTGGCCGTCTCAGTGCAGCTGACCTAGCGAGCTTGGAGATGACGTGTCATATGTTTGGGGCAAAACATGAACTCTGTCCTGATAAGTTTCGTTCAGTAGTGGAATATGCAACGTATAGTCTATGTCATGCACACCAGGTGTTTGATTCTATGCCTCTGAGTGCAAGGAGGGGTTTGCTTGGCCGTGGTGATGGAAATTGGAAGAAGGTGTTGAGGTTCTTGCATTTGGTCGAGCAATCTTCTGGTATTGTTGAGACATCAGCTGGCAAGGTACTAATTGGGTAATTTAATTTACTGAATTGCAAGATCCATTTTGCAATGATGAATATATTTTTGTTATCACTTAGTTACCACAGACTGCTACGAACTGCAATCAATCAACATCCAACTGGTGGTTACTAATTTTAGGCCTGATTGTACAAAAAAAAGGGGCTGCTACAAAAGAATTCTTGATTTCTGTCCAGTATGAAGCTGACTGATTATTTTCTGTATATCCAGATGCAGGTTGATACTGGAAAGTATCACACTCTATTGATACACAATTCATCTCTCTACTCATGTGGATCCAATTTATGTGGTGTGCTTGGCCATGGCCATCATATGACCCAATGCGCAACATTTAGTCGTGTTAATTTCCCATCACTTTCTCCTGTGGTGCATGTCTCAGCCTCCCATAACCATGCTGCTTTTGTTACCCTGTCTGGAGAGGTAAGTAATCCTTAATTGTATTTGTTTGTTCTTGAATTGTTATCTTGGTAAAATTAAATGCTTTTATTTTAGGTGTTCACTTGTGGGGATAATTCGTCATTCTGTTGTGGCCATGGAGATATCGGGCGCACTGTATTCAGGCCTACTCGTATTGAAGCACTCAGAGGAATTCCTTGTAAGCAGGTATAGGAATACTGTTTCAATAATATAACAACGTTTTAGGTAAGGGGAGAAAGTATTGAATTATTAGAATGCATGTTATGAAGAAAAATCAATGTTCTCTGTTCTCTGTTTATGTCCAAGTGGAAGCAAGCTAAAAACTGCATCCTTACTAATTCCAGTCAAACTAATATGTCCCCGTCAAAAGCTAAGAAATTTCCTTGTGCAGATATATGATGTCTTGTAGCTTCTGGAGTATCTCTATTCTAGATTAGGACTGCTAAAATTGTTTTGTTTTGGTGTTATATTTAAACGTTTGTAAGCAATATTGTATTTCAAACATTTTTTTACAGCAGGACACTAGTGGATGATTTTCAAGTTTTGAACTACAATAATTGGACTTTTTGGTGTCATTGTAGTGATTAGTGAATGAATTAATCTATATCATTAATTCAATATCAGGTTGCCACAGGCCTAAGTTTTACTGTTATTCTCACGAGACGAGGACATGTGTACACTTGTGGGAACAACACACGAGGCCAACTCGGTCATGGTGACACCATAGAGAGGTTGACTCCAGCAATCATTCAGCACCTGACGGGCCACACCAAAGTGGTCCAGGTTGCTGCGGGGCCAAGTTACACCTTCGCAGTAACATCTGATGGGTCAGTTTACTCTTTGGGTCTTATACCAACTTTTGTCTAGGGCATGGAGATCAGAGCGACGAACTTATTCCAAGAGTTGTTGAGTCTTTTAAGAGGAGGGATATTCATGTGGTTCGGGTATCAGCGGGTGATGAACATGCCTTAGCGATAGATTCTAGTGGATTTGTATGTGAAATCAACTATTAAATTTTGCTTCTCCATTTCTGTTTTCTATCATCTCAATAAACCTTTTATTTCTTTCTCTTTTTTTCAAGGTTTATTCGTGGGGAAGAGGGTATTGTGGGGCCCTTGGTCATGGCAACCAGAATGACAAGTCTAGTCCTGAACTGGTAACAGCTCTGAAGGGCCAAGTAGCTGTGCAGGTTAGTTCTCTCTTGTCAATTTTATTTTAAATATGTTGCCTCTGTTGACTATTTATATTTCTTTAAATTAACCTAGTCTTCCAGATGTTACCACAACATCGTGCTTGGTTCATTTCTCAGATAACAGAATACTTGCCTTTTTTGTTTCTTCCAGGGCATATGATTCATCAATTTAATACAAAATTGTGCCTCATTTATTTGTTGAATTTGTCAGGTTTGTGCGAGAAAGAGAAAGACATTTCTCTTGACTGATGAGGGCTTAGTTTTTGCCTTTGGCTGGATGGGTTTCGGCAGCCTTGGCTTCTCTGACAGGAGCATCTCTGACAAAGTGCTGAAGCCAAGAGCACTCGATAGCCTCCGGGGCCACTCTGTCTCTCAGATCAGTACCGGTTTGTACCACACTGTGGCTGTGACAAACAAAGGGATTGTATTTGGGTTCGGTGATAATGAGAGAGCACAGCTTGGCCATGAATGGTTGAGGGGTTGCTTGCAACCAACCGAGATTATGGTCCAGAGGATGGTTGATGGTATGGCTATTACTGCACAGAGTAGTTGAGCTGTTTGTACAATTGTACTGTATAATAAATTTGGTATTAGCTTTGCAACTACTTAGTTATTATGTTATAAAGGCCCTGTTCTTACTGTTTTGTCTCAAGGACAGTATTAAAGATTGGCGTGATTCTTTGTTATATATTTAATGCAAATTGAAGACTTGTCTCATTCTATAAGCTTCTATATAAATAATTAATTGGTTAGCTGTTTGTATAATCGTACTATATAATAATTTTAGTCTATTATTGATGCTTTCTTCGTAGTTATTATATGTTTAAGGGTACATCTTATTACTAAAAATATCATTCAGTCACAGACTTGTTTAGAATCAACGGGGGATTAACATGGGGGCAGACAAGTTTATTGTATTCATACATATCGAGGGACAATATGATCTATCTTCTTCTGTCTATTGAGTACTTCAAATGACATTTTTATTCTAAATAGGAACTGCAGAGTAATTAAGATGTGCTTGATAATTCCCCTACCATATTGGCCGGACTTCTTTGTATGCCGATTATGATTGGCTTTCTTTGTTATTGGTTAATGCAATTTGTTCATCTTATATATTTAGTGTTACATTTTATTGCCAAATATTGGGGCAAATATTCTACCCGAGAAATTATGGCTTGATGCAGCACTGATTTGATTTTATAGTTTGTGCACTGCATGAAGCCAAACTGCTCCCTTAAAATCTTTCTATAGTTTGTGCATTGTATGAAACCAAACTACTTTGTTAAAACCTTTACCCAAATATTGAGCTTGGAGTGGGTTGGAATTAATTGGTAACTAGACTTGAGGGCTGAAACTGATCAGCAACAAGGAATAATAATATCACAGCCTTCACTATCAACTGATTAAGTTGATTCTGATTTAAAATTGGATCTGCCAAGTCATCCAATCCCCCCCCCCCCCCCCCCCCCCAAAAAAAAAAAAAAATGACACAATTATGGTTTTAGCTGACGCATGATCGTGTGCTCGTCCTTTTCAGTCTGTGTGTGTCATTTCAATTCGAAATAGGTTGCTACAACAAATGAAAGATGTCATTAAGGCAAAACAAACCAGACCAAATATGTTTCAAAATACATAATGACATTTGCAGAAGTAGCAAAACTAAAAAAAAAAAAGATGAACAAGAAACTGAAACAGGGCAAAGGGAAAAAAAATAAAAAACAAGAAGAAAAACAAAAACAAAATTTTCACAGAAAGAACAAAGAAACTTGCTGGAAAAAAAACAATCTTCACATCTCAGAACTCTACACCCGTTAACTGATACCGGAATACACGAAGTATGTCGGTGAATGTCACAATCCCGACAACCTTACAATCGTCTTTTTCATCCACTACCCAAACATGATCGACTCTATGTGCCAATGCCTGCACCATCACTGCCACGAGCGAACTGCCGGGTTGGCACACAACCACCTCTGGCACCGACCTACCTGACTTCCGGGCAATGCCTTCTATCCAACCCACAAACTCATCCACAGAAAAGGTTGCTATGTCAGATACTGAACCTTTCACAGCAGCCAAGTCCAGCGATGATATGATCGAAGCAGAGAGTTCACTAATCAGATGGCCAGTTTCAGTAATTACTGCAACTGGAGTCTTATGACGGTATAATAGGGACAGGGCTGATGTGGCAGAATACCTCGGTTGAATGGAGGGGAAATCGTGTTGAATGAGATCGAGAGAGGAGACCGACAGAGAGACAATAGACGACAACACTGAGATGGAGGCAAGGAAATAGCGAACCAGGTCTTCTTGCGTCAGCAAACAGAAGTTCTCAGTGGAATGCTTCTTGCGGCTGCCACTTCGGGCCCGGAGAGGGATGACTAACTCCGTGGCACCTCCGTCTAGGATGGCATCAAGTGCATCCAACACACTGTTAAAAGTTAAAACAGATCGTATAAGTTGTGTAAATCATCAATGTAAGCATTCTTATAAAAAAGTTAAGTCAAAATCATTTCGACTTAACAAGTAATTAACTTTGACCAAATCAGGTTTCAGCAAGTGCTCTTTTGTTATCGCCTTCCTAAAGCGAATTAAGGATAATTATATCAAAAAAGAGAGATATGTCAAGTTCTTGTTTTGTCTCTTCTCTTAAAGACAACTAAACAAGACAAACAAAAAAATATTTTAGGATGTGATTGTCAAGTCCGATAAAGATGTCTCTTTATTTAAGAAATTAACCGGATCAACGGTAAAACTTAAGAATGATTTTCGTTGGTTAATTATCTTTGAAGTTTGAACTATACCTCGAATGGGGCTCAACACGGCGTACCCGGCCTTTTTGCAAGAGAACCGAGACGGATCTCCCGAGGGCCCCGGCAGGGTCCACAAGCTGCCTCTTTCCTTCAGAGCAAAGGAAGTAGACCACGTCAACAGGCAAATGCTGCCGGCGATAGCAGCTGGCTTCTTTTCTGGGGATGGCTTGTCGGAGATGATTAGGAGAAACTGAGAAGGAGGCCGCCGCAAAGAGGATATGGCGTCGGAGACTGCGGCAGAGAGATGTAGGGAGCTCACGGCTGGCTTCCCAATGCAAAGGTCGGAGATGTCATGGCAGAGGATACTCACTGCCATGCAAGAGAAAGGTTGAGAGTTGGGTTTTGAAGGTGAAGAGAAAAAAAAAAAGGAGGGGAAGGTAGAGAGTTGGGTTTTGGAGGGGTAGGGAAAAAAAGAGAGGAGGGGAAGGTTGAGAGGTAGGAGACAATTTGTAGCTGGTCGTCGGTATATATTGTCGCGGATAGCCATGTTCAAAGTTTGTATTTTTTAACTAGTTCTAGCGTTTTATTGTATATATATTTCATGAGTAGAACTGGGTGTTCCTAAGCTCACTAAGGCTTCTCGTGAGCTCAACTCTAAAACCTATCAAAAAGACTTTAAACGACATTTCTAAACCGTTAGATGTTCAATCTATACTAAAATGTGCTTGGAGATCAAATTTTACATTTTTTGAAATTTTTTTACTATTTATTAACCCAGTTTGAAAACCGATGTTTTCCAATAGTGCAGAATTTTAATAAAAACAACGGTTTTCAAACCGGCTTAATAAATAGTAAAAAAATTCCAAAAAATATAAAATTTGGTCTCCAAGCACATTTTAATATAGATTGAACATCTAACGGTTTGGAAATGTCGTTTGAAGTCAATTCGATAGGTTTTAGAGTTGAGTTCACGAGAGGCTTGGTGAGCTTAGGAACACCCTAGTTCTACTCATATTTCATATCTAAGGCCATGTTACTAACTTATTATGCGTGGCTTGGTCCGTACTATGAATTATGAATTATATAATTTCAAACCGTTGATAAATTATTCAGCATGATCGTCATTTAAAAATGTACTTGTAAATTAAATTTTATATTTTGTATAATTTTTACATTATTTTTTGAAATAGATAGAAAATTACTTGATTTAAAAATTATAGAAAATTCAAAAATAGTGATTTTTAACGATTAAAAAAATAGCAAAACAAATCTAATAAATGTAAACTCTAGTCTGCAAGTGCATTTTTTTTTTTTGAAATAATGGCAGCAGCTGCCAAAATGTTGTATTAATAAAAGGTTTTGCTGCTTACAGCATTACATCCGATAAAACAAAGATCTGGGCTCCAGTAGTATCCATAACAACACATTATGCCCACACTAACCCCATACACAGCTTACCCAAGAAAAGAAAAAACTAGAAAAACTAGAAAAAAAAACGAATAAAAAACGAATAAGTCAGTCCGGATCCGGTAAGAGATTTGTGCCTATTAGTCTTCGAGCACCACCATTGCAGTATTTCAACCAAAGTCTTCCTTCTACCATAATCCAATCAGCTAACATTCTCGAAGTGACTGACTTTTTAGAGAAGATCTTATCATTTCTTCTCTTCCAGATGTTCCAGATGTTCCACCATTGCAAGTGCATTTTTATATGACGATTATGTTGAACGTTTCACTGACTATTTGAATTTAAAAAATGAAGATATCAATTTATAGTACATACCAATTCATGCTATGTATAAAATCATAGTCTCATTCTATTATGATATTTAATTTTTAATCAAATAAATTAATCTTTTTAACTGTAAAATTTTAATAATATTATGATAAACGATCAACTCTAAATTGATTTAAATTTTATTATCTACCTTATCAAAATTTGGTACTAAGTGAATGCATAAGTAAAAGTTAAATGTATACTAATTATTTGTAACTAAAATTTTGTCCTCCAAGCCGGAAAATTTAATTTAATAAAAATCAAATTCGAATTAAATATCTAAAATCCTTCATGATTTATGAATTAGTCTGATAGTTGCGTAAACGTTTCTGGTAAATGCAAAACGGGCCATTTGTGGCCTTTCTTTGAAAAAAAAAAACAATTAAATATCTAAAACAAAATTGACCTCTGAATATTGGAAGCCCGAGCTTTCTTTTCATTCCCAAATATTTTTTGTTCAATACAAACAAGCAAAAAATAATATAAGATGGACAGATTTTCGCAGTCACTAAATCAACTTCCCCTTTTTTCTTGTTTTTAACCATATTCTGAATATGTTGAATTGTTACATAAATATATGAGATGAAATTTACGGATGCAAAAGATTTCAATTTAATTTGCAGAAACTCTGCACAAAAATAATTATGAAAATGTGTTGAAATGAATACTGGATTGTGTAGTTAAAACTTAAAATTATTGTGAAAAAACTTATTCTTCTTTCTAAAATACTTAATATCAATACAATTATTATTTTTATTATTATTGTTATACTTAAATATTGGATTAAACAATAACATAATAATGCCTATTAATTATTATTTCATAACGTGACTTTTCTCTAAACTTTTTATTCAATCACCAAAAAATTTAATTAAAAATTACATTAGAAAATTGATTATTACTAATACATAATTTGCTTTAAATAAAATAAAAATATGTATTTTTTGCCTATAATGTTGTTGTAGTAAACTTTTTTGTTGTTTATAATATTCTGATTTTTTTTATATAACAACAAATACTATAAATGTGCATATGAATTTAGAGGCTACTTACATATCAATAATATTCTGATTTTTTTTATATTCTGATTTTTTTTGTTTATAATATTCTGATTTCAAGTAATTTAGCGTATTTTAGTATAAATATGCTAATTACATATCAAAAAAAGTAATCTAACAAATATTTAAAAAACAAATTCGAATTTTTAGTGTTAGATTTCAGGATCTTGCTATTCATAGTGTCTAAAAAAAAAATTAGTACCATCTATTTTCTGGCCGGTACAGAAAAAAATTAAAACCGGCCATTTTCTGACCGGTATAGATATTTTTATAAATTCCCAACGTTAGTGGGTATATTTATTAATTTGTAATTAACTTTGGATATTAATAAAAATCTCGGCTAGCCAGGCACTTTGTTTTCAGCAATTTTTATAAATTTGGGTCAAAGGTATGACAGAAAGATATTTTTTTCTATCATTGGTTTTTAATGTTTTATTTATTTAGTTTTTCAATCACAATTTGTTATTTTGAAACTCATGCTATAATAATCTTTGTCTTTAATTTGAATTAATGTCGTTGTCCGAGGTTTGAAAATGTATCTTTCATTTCTTTTTCAATTCTTAGGCTCTAATTCGATATTCAAAAGTTGTTAGCTGGATCGATGTTGGTATATACTGAGATGTCAATTTTATACAATTTTCATCGAAGCTGCTGAGTAATTAAAAAAAAAAATGGTTGCTAGAGCTGTCCAAGAAGAATTGTCTATTGCTCTCAATCATATTTTTGTACAGGAAATATATAAGATTTACCTTTTCCACACTTCAAACTAATCTAATTTTTCAATTAAAAAACAGATTTGTGGAGCTCGTGTCATACTCAAAGCTAATTAAAAGAAGTCTGGATTTATAGTATATTGCTAATAATTTGGAAGATCTAGACCGCAGGAAAACCAATTGGATACTGTTAGCTAACATTTTGGAAGATCTAGAACATAGGAAACTCATTTTGTAGGACTTCATATCACCTAAGGTACCTCAAAATTTTGAGTTTCAATTCGAATCGTTCAATCTGCTTTGACACGAATGTTTGAAGCAGCCCCGTATATTCTATCTTTAGCTAGATTGACTGGATTATAATCTGATTGTTCTGATTCGAACCCAAAATTGGAGTTACTCAGAGATCCGGACTCAAAATGTAGTGCAAACTAATATTTTAAAAGATCTTAAAACGAAGGTAAACCTATTGTGTAGTGAACAATTAATAATTATAATTTCTATTTAAAAATAGATTTGTTCAGCTTGTGTCATACTCCCAGATCTAATTAAAATAACTATGGATTTACAATTTCTAGCTAATGACATGAGAGATCTAGAGCACACGAAACTAATTGAGTAAAGCAATTAAATTTTGACAAAATATGTGGTAGTTGTATTCTTTAACAATTTTTTCGGAACTGAAACGAGTTATTTAATATATTTTGCAATCGGCATTCAAACAAATTTTATTTTGTTCCGATTTTTTTCACTTTTTATGTCTTCTAAATTCAAATTCCCCAATTTATTAGAATTAAACTAAAACAACATGGTGTGCGTATCTAATATTTATTGTACTAACATACGAAAAAAATAGCACGGCATTTCAACTTTTTATTGATAAGATATAAAAACTACAGCGATAAACATTTAGGGCCCGTTCGGAAAATCACTATTCACGTGGAAAAAAAAAATTCACTCAGAGTGAATTTTTTTTTCCAACGTGAACAGTGATTTTTCAGTTCAGTTTTACCCAATCCCGTGCCCATTTCCTTGGGCCGAACGGCCCTTAAAATGTTCACATTGCTGGTTTTTTACAACTTTTGAATGCGTTTATTTTTTGAATCTTTTTTACCACTTACTCTGTAAAAAATTAATTCATTTTTTTAATGCGTTTATTTTGTAATTGTCAACTTTTTCATTCAACATCCTGTGAACCAACCAGGTAATTTTATTTTTATTTTATTTTAGTGAAATTGGGGTGAATTGGAGGGGGAGGGAGGGAGGGGCATCATTCTTTTGAAATAAATTACAATAATATGTTTGTAGTATAAAATAATTATAAAAAAAAATCGTGCCATCTAATAATATATATACCGCCGATGCCTCTGTTTTCTTTTTTGCCTTATATGTGGTATTCGCTAGACGAATTTGAGACACATTATATTGTGTTGTAAGTAATATAAGATTTTTGCGGGGTAGAAAGAAAAATTCATTTTTTTAATTTTTTAATATCAGCTGTTGGGAAGCAGCGCTGCGAAGTAGTTTGACGATTCTATGGTTTAATTTTTTGTGAAAGAAAGATGAATGGTCTCAAGATCTTTTAACATGCTTTAATTGAAACTTTGAATAAAAATTAAAACATGCTTAAGACTTAAATTGAAGCCTTTTCTCCTTTCTAATATTCTTGGCTGGAAATTTTCCAATTTCACCCTACATATAATCAAAATGTTGTGCATCTAATTCTCGAATAGTAATAATATGCATTCAAGTGTTGTGAATACATCTTGTCGACTAATCGTTCTATTTTCTTGTATAATAAATAAATCAAACAAATTGACCAAATCTAACAATAAATGTATTTTGAAAAAAAAACTAATAATTAAATGTTACTTGTCCTCTTGTCTCGTTTTTTTTAGCAAAAGATAGGGGTCTAGCTCCCAATTCTTATTAATTTAACATCATTGGTGTAAAATTCAAAAAAAAAAATTTGAAGGAAAGAAAAAGGAAATAGACTCAAAGAAAATAAAGCAAGAAAATATTACAATAATATCAATTTGAAACCAGTCCCTTCTCGGTTTTTAGTTTTTAGAAAAGTAAGATGGATACTTCGAAGAGCTGCTTGAAAAAAAAAAAAAAAATTTCATGTTTTGTACAAGCACTTGTCCCTCGAAAGAGGTGGATAAAATTATGCAGGGGTGACCATTTGAAATTTCTATCAATAAGATTGACTACTAGACTAGTTTAGTTGAAGTTGTGGCAAATAGTCATTGATGGGTAAGACTTTCAATGATTGTTCCCACTTAGGAAAACAAAGAAAAAAGAACCCCATTTCAAAGAATATCCATAGAATATGACTAAGACTTGATCTGACATGCTAGTCTTTTTTTTGGAGGAAATGCCCTTGGGCGTTGTAAAAAAACAAATTTTAAATTTCAAATATCTAGAATAGTCAAATAAAAAATATCGAGAGAGTATGTTTAGTTAAAAAACAAAAATATCTAGAATAGTAAAAAAAAAAAAATGTTTGTTTTATTATAATAATTAAATTTCAAAATTTTTAAAAATATTCTATTTTAATAAGATAAAAAATTTAAATTCACTATTCTAACCCAACCAAACACCGAATAAGCTATTTCAAATAGTTTCTAAAAATAACTCGCTTTTTTTTATTATCCCGTCTCTTTAGATCTTGATCTTTTCATCTCAAGCATGAGCGAGAACCTTCTCTCTAATTTCGCCTCGCCAAAATCCTCTCACAATAACTTGGTAGCCTCTACCAAGATTTTCAAAATCCTCTCACAACATCTATTCGGGTCTCATCAGATCAGTCAGCTCTTGTTCGCTGAAGATTCATCTCCATCTCTGAAACTTGTACCGTATCTCCTCTCTCTCTCTAATTTGTTGCAATTTGTATCAATTTCGTCCCCTTTTGAAATTCATGTGTTTCTTTCAGAATTCACGATTCATTATGATTGAGTATCTTTGATTCCAATTTATAAGTTCAAAGTTCTTGGAATTTGAAGACGATATATTCTTCATTTTTAGTTACTGAATTTCATTACTATACTATTAAAGCAAAAAATACTTAAAATATTGTTTTTTTGAAAAAAAAATCTTTATGCTAATATATAAAGTCCTTCAATCCTCCTTCAATTCAAGTTTGTAGATTGTTTTTAATCCAATATATGAAACAATTTATTTGTTTTTTTTTAATCTAAGATTGCCCTACTTTTTCTTTCTTTTTTATGTTTATGAAGTTATTCCTTATCCATGTGATATTCCTAAAAATAGGAGTGTTGACCAGAGAACTATTAGATATTCTTTCGGATCGGTAACATGGTGAAGTGGACTGAAGAATATATGAATACGCACTTTTTTTTAATTCTCAAGGTATGTTGCGATATTTACATAATATCAATTAATCATATACATTTTTTTTTTTTTTTACATAACTTTTCATCCTCACTCTTGATTAATTTTGTGTCTATTTAATTTGTTATGTTTTACATTCAGCTTATGCATTGCTAATATTTATGTGTCTATTCAATATTTTATTACTAATATGTTGAATTAATTGTTTGGTACACCTTTTTTAATCAGTGTCTCAAGGATTCAAATTTGGAGAAGAAATATATGGCTTTCAAATATATTAACGAATACATGGATACAACAAAATATGTATCTCTCTCTTTCTCAATTATATTTTCATTTGGTTGTATAACAAATTATTTCCTAATTATAATTCAGTTTTTTTTTCCTTTTTCAAAAGGTGGATTCCTCAAGCACACAAGAAAGCTTTTCCCTTTTTAAGGTCTGTGATTAATATATTGTGTAATGATTAATTAATATGTTTCGTAAATGATTTTATATAACATGACTATTTTTTGTCTGCATTTTGAAACTTAGACAAATATAACTGAAGTAATTGATACAATTCTGTGCATCCAAGAAAGTCTTGATAAGAATTATGTGTTAGATGCGTCAATATTCTGGTATTTACTATGTTAGCTATTTTTTTTAGTTGATTTAACAGTTAATTATAGCTATACATAAATAAATTATATTTTTCAGGTTTAACTATCTAAATGAAAAATTGGCCTCTTGAAAATTTAGACATTTTCATATCTCGAATCGTGAAGGTATGATTTTATTATGGATTTTTGTTTTCTCAATATTCTACTTGTTGCTAACTTTGAGTGACATTATAGATGTTACTAGTAAGTCTTCCTTATGTGAAAGATGATGATGAACTATCGAATGTTAATATGTCTAAGTTGGAAAATTATTTTCCCTACAATGAGGCAAGGGTCTACAATAAGGCAAGTGTTGAAGTCTTTTCTCTGATTTCACTTCTTTCAAACTTTGAGTTTTGTTCAATAGCTTGATAAAAATAGACCAAAGAGAAAAGGAATATTGTGACAGATGCTCCCTAGTTGTAACCTGTTTTTTTTTTAAATAAATTATTCCAAGACAAGAAACCAGCTATTATTGCTTTCCGAAAGCAATGGTATCCATACATTGTCTAGTATAAACAATCTATATCCTACTGGATTACAAAACATAGGATAAGTCAACACCCCTGTCAGCATACATTTGTAATCTAGTTGCTACAATTGTTAGTTTTGAGTAAAAAAAGTATGCACATTAGTCAAATATATATCATAATAACTAACCTCGACAATACTTAAGTTTGAGCTAGGTTAGCTGACAAGGCTTAATTACACTTTGTTGAAATATTCTTGTAATGTTTTTTTGTGTGTTTTGAATTTTGAACAGGAATGCCTTTTGTTTTGGACACTGCGCGAGTATAATGCTTATTGCCTTAGTAAATTAGCTAGTGCAGTTGGCAACAAAATCCTCGAACCCTTGCTACCTTTGATCAAGGTAGATGTGAATCTAAAAAAATATTGTAAATACTATCGCTTTTAATTTGATTTAAGAGAATTAATATCTCTTTCTCTCTAGAGAAACATTATGGACACAAATTGTGCTGATTGGAAGAAAGAGTCTGCCATTTTAGCACTGGGTATAGTTTCAGAATATTGCATGGACGGTCTGGGCCCACACCTTTCCGAGGTACCCACAGTTTCTTAGATATTCTAAGATTTTTATGTAGACATAGTGTCCATTATTTTGTTCCTCCTTAAAAATGTTAGCAGACTAGTTTCTATTTTCCAGTTTGCTTTACGAGTAAAGGTAATCAAGGTTTTCAATAAGATTTGTGTCAACAGTACAGAAGCTAGGTTATGGTGTTAACTGTTAATTGATGTATTAATTTGTTAGAAATTTGTATCATGGGTTTCCATTGTACTCTCCGTTTTGTAATTTCTGTATGGTGTATTGAAGTGACCATTAGACACCAGATAAAGAACACATTCAGAAGTTGATCATTATCATATAGGGTTAGTATTTAAGTACTATAAATATCGAATTTTGAATCTATATTTTTATTTATTATATTTTTGTAGCTGGCTCCTGCTTTGATGTCACTATCTGATCATCCTTCTCCGCTTGTTACCAAGACTACAAAGTGGGCGATTTCTCGTCACCCATACTTGATTACTCTTACTCAATTTTATTAAATCAAAAGGGGGACACGACAATGGCTAGTATAACATCTACAATGTAGCTCCTTTGTTTCTTTTCCAACTTTTTTTAGTTTCGTATGCTTGTTATTTTTATTATATTTTCTGTTTTTAGTTTCTTATTTCAATCTTTTTTCTTATAGCTCAACTGTTCTGAGCTGCTTTTGCTTATTTTTTTCCTCCTTTTTTTTTTTCAGTAACAACCCTTGTATAACGGAACTACAATGAATCAAATAGGGACATGACCCAAACATTTCTTCCTTAAAAAAAAGAAGAAGAAGAAGGGTCACGATATATTCCTAGCAAAAAGCTTGGCTTCTCCTTTCCGGCCCTTTCCTCCTACGTGTGCTTTTATCTCTATTGCATACCTTTAATTATTTTTTATTTTTTTAATGAAACAGTTGTACCCACAGCATCATGCTCCTAAGCATAGTGACAATATTCGTGATTTATTCGCGTTTAATTCGCGAATAAAACGTCTTTGGAGTGTTTCCGAACCGAATGACGTATTATTCGTCGACCGAACTTTTGACCGAATAAAACGCGAATTTTACGAATAATACGCGTTTTTCTCACTTTTTTTTCGAAAAAAATATTTTAATTCTCGCGATACCGTACGCAGTGCACCCACGTGAGCAACTAAGCACATTTCCCCACTTCATTTTATGCACCCACGTGAGCAACTGAGCACATTTCTCCATTCCATTTATATATTTTTGACTATATTGATCTTCTATGGCAAATACAAGCAGTATATCGTATAATAAATCATCGGTAATTAATTAAATATGCACTGAAGTCTCGTATTGTAATTCCGAATTATTTCCGAATCACGAATTTTTGACCATGCCGAACCGAACCCGAATTATTCATTTGTTACTATGCTCCTAAGAGGGATTGCCGCCTACCCACCACTAATTTTCAGATCCTCCACTTTGTGTTTACTCGGATTCAGGTTTCATCTTGTTGTAGAGATGTAAATGGAGTGAATTCAAAGCGGACAATGTTAAAGACCAAATTCATATATATTTTTCAATGAGTAGATACGAATACAAATACAACTGGTAATATATGTCAATATTTTAAAATCAATAATCTTAAATGGATACGGAATGATATGAAACAAATAATTATAAAATTATTGAGTTATATGAAAAATCCATCCAAATAATTCATTTATATAATACAATAACAGAGTAGAACTAAGGTGCTCCTAAGCTCACCGAGCCCTTCCGTAAGCGCGACTCTAAAACCTATCGAATTGACTTTCAAACGACATTTTCAAACCGTTAGATGTTCAATCTATATTAAAAGTGCTTGGAGACTCAAATTTTACATTTTTTGGAATTTTTTTTACTATTTATTAAGATGGTTTGAAATCGTTGTTTTCCAATGGTGCAGAATTTTAATAAAAATAGCGATTTTCAAACAGAATAAATATAGAATAAGTTAATATGTTCAGAAAAAATATTTAACTTATTCAGTCATAATTTCATTTTACTCATCATGTTTAAAATTTTCTTTGACGCTTAAGAATGAGAAAAAAAAGTTTTTGCTATAGAATCTCATTTTTGCTAGAGGAAAAAGTTTGTAAGAAAAAATAAGGACGAAAAATAATATACAGGAAATTTAAATCCATAATATAGTAATTGATGGATTAGCGTATTTTCGTTAAGTTTCAAATTTTGTTTGGTTTCAACTAATTATAGTGTCATCAACCAGTGGTCATTAAAAACAAAAACAAAAAAGTAATACGGCTTCTCACATTTGGATGTCTATTGTTAATGATTCAATTTGAACTTTGTTATTTTTTCTTCCGCAATTCGTCGTACTTAGAGTGGGAAAAACATGGCACGCCGGAGCCGGATCCGTCACGGAACGGCACGGTAACGGCACGGAACGGCACGGCACGTGTGTCGGTCACGTGCCGTGACTCGCGTGTCCCGTGCCGTGACCAATTGTTGGCAAAGAAGACACGGCCACGGCACGACACGGAAATTGTCTTGGTCACGGCACGGCACGGCACGGAAACACGGAACGGCACGGCACGGGACAACGCGAGTCACGGAAATGAAGACCGCCAGCACGGCAAGTACGCGTCAAAGTAGGAGCGAAGCAATACACTAACATACCTTCCTATAAGGTATAATTTATTTTAATTAAAATATTTACATTTAAATTTCAATTAAAACATTTGAATTTAAAGAATCGTTTCATTTTTTTTTTTAAACGTTAAATGCGATCAAATTTGATTAACCGTGCGTTTGGTCACGGCACGTTTGGTCACGGCACGACTTAGTCACGGCACGCGAGTCACGGCGTGACTCGCGTGCCGTGACCATTCGCGTGCCGTGACTACCCCTCGTAATTTTTGTCACGGCACGGCACGGCACGTGAAAAATTTACTTGGTCACGGCACCGCACGGGCACGTTTTTTCCCTCTCTACTCGTACTGTTGTACCTATCATGACCAATTGAAATTTGAACATCTAATTATATATTTTAGAGGTTACGGTAATATGTATATTACATGAGGGTGGATCGGATGACACTGTGTATTTTCAAAAATTTTCAAAGTCTAAACAGTCGATCCAAACTGTTCAATATGATGGATATATTAAAATGTGCTTGCAGATCAAATTTTACATTTTTTTCACTATTTATTAAGTATTTACAAAATCGTTGTTTTCAGACCATTGAATTTTTGTACCCATCTTAATAAATAGTAAAAAAATTAAAAAAAAATGTAAAATTTGATCTGCAAGCACATTTTAATATATCCATCATATTGAACGGTTTGGATCGACTGTTGGACTTTGAAATGCACGGTGTTATCCGATCCCTCCTCATATTACATATCGATTTTTGTTATGGATTAATATCTTTATTTTTAACGTTTAAATAGTTGATCTGAATAATTAAACAACTTATTTTTATAGAATAGTTCATGATTTTTAGATTATTGAATAGTTCATAATTTTTAGATCAAGTGATTTTCTACTTTAAAATAATAAAAATTTCTAAAATATATAAAATTTGATTTCCAGGTAAATTAATCATATAAATATCATATTTAACAGTTCAAATTAACTATTTAAACATTAAAAATGAAAATATATCTATAACACAGATAATATGCATATCAAGTCTCACTCTTTTTTACAACGATAATTAAACGGTTAAAAAAAACAGAGAAAAGGAAAGCAAGTGCAAACAAAACGGGGGCAACTTCTGAATTTTTTTTAAAAAAACATCACTAAATTTTGAAAATTTATGAAACCAATATGATTATAACTTATTTTATAAAATAATCTCCATCGGATACCATACTCGGTATGAAAATTTGAAACCGGAATACCATATTCGGTATTGCATGCTACACAATATTTCACATAACACAACCCGTTTCAATTTAAAAGCCATACCAAAAATGGGAGCTGGTTTTTTATTTTGTTATACCAGACATCATACTCAGTTTCTATTTTTCAGGTTTTCCCTTTTCTTTTTTTTCCAATTTGTCAAACGAAAATGCAAGGCTGGGAATTTTTTTTGCTGTTTTTTTTATTATCTAATCCAAACCGAATATTGGGTACCGGTTTTTGTTCTCTCACCAAACCGAATATGGTATATGATTTCTAATTCCCTCAAACTGAGAATGGTTTTCTGGTTTTTAATTTCACAAACCGATCACCAAGTCTGGTTTTTATTTATTGGATTTTCTATGGCATAACAAGAAGGAAATGGGTTCAAATTCGATACCGAATATGGTATCCGGTTTTCAAATTTTCATAGTGAGTACTATTTTTCATGGAAATATTTTTTGTAAAAAAAATTATAATTATATTGGTTTCGTAACTTTTTAAAATTTAGTGATGCTTTTTCACAAAAAATCCACCTTCTCACTATTTGAACAACCCGTTCTTTTTTCACCGAGAGGACTTCCAACAGAATCTTCTGTAACCTATTTCTTTTCTTTTTTTCTAATGACAGTCTAATTTGGCGGAAAAGAAGAAAAAATCAGAGACTCCTTTTGGCAGATAAGCAACCAAATTTCGTTTCAATCCGTACCTATCAGAGGGACGCGCGTACGAGTCTGGCATCATTTCGTACGCCAACTTTTAAGTTCTTTGTCACGTTTAGTGGAAAAAATGGTCGGATTCCTGTCTCATTAATTCATGGAAAATTGGAAATGGGATGCATAAGACAATTATTGCCGATGCATGTATTTATCCGAAACCCATTTCCCAAGGCACTGAATGAGGACCTGTTCGGCTGCTACTGTTTTCCTCAGGAAAAAAAAAAATTCACTCAGAGTGAATTTTTTTTTTCTCACGCGCATAGTGTTTCGGCTATTCAAATTGGACCCGAACCCAAGCCCATTCCCGTTTCCCGTCTGGCAGCCGAACAGGCCCTGAATGAGTGGGGGTTTCGTTTCTACTCCGGGTCCCGGTAACTCGGAAGAATTCAGACCCAGTGCAATATCTGATCGTTTTAACACGAGCGGTGAGATTAGTCAGGATTTGAACTAGGAGGGGGACAGAAATTGAACTAGGAGGGGGACAAAAAAAAAAAAAAAAAAAGGAGGGTACAATATAATTCCTAGCAAAAAAGTTGGCTTTTCCTTTCCCGTTCTTTATCTCTATGCATACCTTTAATTATTTTTTATTTTTTTAATGAAACAGTTGTACCCCCACAGCATCATGCTCCTAAGCATAGTGTACAATATTCGCGTTAATTAATTCGCGAATAATTTAGTTTTGGAGTGTTTCCGAACCGAATGGCGTATTATTCGTTGACCGAATAAAATGCGAATTTAACGAATTTTAACGAATTATCACGTTTTTTTCACGTTTTGTTCGGAAAAAAAATTTACATTTCTCGCGCAAACAGAGAAAAAGGAAAGCAAGTGCAAACAAAACGGGCAACTTCTGAATTTTTTTTAAAAAAAACATCACTAAATTTTGGAAAATTTATGAAACCAATATGATTATAACTTATTTTATAAAATAATCTCCACCGTGATACCATACTCGGTATGAAAATTTGAAAACCAGATACCATATTCGGTATTGCATGCTACACAATATTTCACATAACACAAACCCGTTTCAATTTAAAAGCCATACCAAAAATGGGAGCTGGTTTTTTATTTTGTTATACCAGACATCATACTCAGTTTCTATTTTTCAGTTTTCCCTTTTCTTTTTTTCCAATTTGTCAAATGAAAATGCAAAGGCTGGGAATTTTTTTTGCTGTTTTTTTTATTATCTAATCCAAACCGAATATTGGGTACCGGTTTTGTTCTCTCACCAAACCGAATATGGTATATTGATTTCTAATTCCCTTAAACTGATAATGGTTTCCGGTTTTTAATTTCACAAACCGATCATCAAGTCTGGTTTTTATTTATTGGATTTTCTATGGCATAACAAGAAGGAAATGGGTTCAAATTCGATACCGAATATGGTATCCGGTTTTCAAATTTTCATAGTGAGTACTATTTTCGGTGAAAATAATTTTTGTAAAAAAAAATTATAATTATATTGGTTTTGTAACTTTTTTAGTGATGCTTTTTCACAAAAAATCCACCTTCTCAGCTATGAACAACCCGTTCTTATTTCACCGAGAGGACTTCCAATAGAATCTTATGTAACCTTTTTTTTTTCTTTTTTTTTTCTAATGACAGTCTAATTTGGCGGAAAAGAAGAAAAAATCAGAGACTCCTTTTGGCAGATAAGCAACAAATTTCGTTTCATCCGTACCTATCAGAGGGACGCGCGTACGAGTCTGGCATCATTTCGTACGCCAACTTTTAAGTTCTTTGTCACGTTTAGTGGAAAAAATGGTCGGATTCCTGTCTCATTAAAGCATGGAAAATTGGAAATGGGATACATAAGACAATTATTGCCGATGCATGTATTTATCCGAAACCCATTCCCAAGGCACTGAAATGAATGAGTCGGGTTTCGTTTCTACTCCGGGTCCCGGTAACTCGGAAGAATTCAGACCCAGTGCAATATCTGATCGTTTAACGCGAGCGGTGAGAATAGCAGGATTTGAACATTCTCAGATCTGAGTCGTTCGTTTTAATCTGATATCCGTTTTCCATTCAAAGCACATGTCGAAATTATATATAATTCACTGTATCTGATCCGAAACATCATATTTTGAACCTTAGCAATTTAAGTTCATAGTAATGCAAATATTAAAAATCATGAAATTTTGAACTTAGATTGTTACCGTCTTAAATTCAGACACTTGTCGAGTGGACTTGCAATTTCATGAAATTTGAAACCTGAATTCAGCATCTCGACAAATCAATAGACGATTAGATTCAGAAGTTCGCGATTAATTAGGAACTTCCACGTTTATAATACTAAAAAAAAAACAAGTTGTTGAGAAATTAGAAATTTCAAAAGTTTAATGATACACTAGGATTAATCCTCTCTTTATTTGCTTTGTTGTTTTTTTTTTTTTTTGGCGAGCGAGATGAGAAAAGTGTAGATAGGAAAGGAACGAAACCGATATTGTTCCAAATATGTCACGGGCTGGTAAAGCCCGTTAAAGCCTTCTAATTAGAAGTTCACAACTCACGAATTGATCTATTTAAGAGTTTCTTTAAAGGAGCCCAATGCATTTAAGAGCTCCTTTAAACCTTCTAATTAGCATGCACCCATATGCGGCTATTATCGCTCATTGATAGCACCGATTTTTTCCTGTTATTGGTGGAGGTGATTTAATTGTTCTCATGGAAACAGACAGCTCAGGTCTCAGATCAACATCTTAATTTTTGGTACAAGACCCGAATAATTTAATTTTAAGGACGGACTGGCTAGATTCGGTTATCCTTTCCTATTATGAAGGGTCATTTAATCTAAATATTCATAGAAAATGAGGTAGCTCATACAGTCTTGTGTAAACCCCTACAAAGCAATAATAGTTAAATACTGACCTACTGCTTTACAACCAAGGGTTTCAGAATCGGTTAAAAAGGCCGCAACCTAATTCAATGATCAAGCCATATTCAAATGCAACTGAAGATTAGCCATATTCAAAGAATAGATCATGGAAGGCGTTGGAAATTGATTATGCTATATGGATACTTAGTGTAGAAGATCGACTAGAAATGTTAATAAATGTAAAATACATATCCCTTTTCTGTTGTATTATTTGATGTTTAGTATTGTTCATAGTACAACAAGCAAAGTACATATAAGATCCACAAAACCAGGCCGTGCATGCATCCTCAACAGAAAAGCAAACCGGAATCCCATCCATGCAGCCAAGTCCGAGCAGCTGATTCCGGTACATAGTCATAATAGATCATGGCATAGATCATGGTATAAAATAATTATCCCAGAGCATAAGTGGTAAATGGTATGTGTACAATTTTTCGAGAAACAACTTATGAGTTAGGTGCTACTGGTGCTATGCATTAGCACCAATGGCTAGGGTGACTACGCTCAATTATGGTATTTTTTAAAATCCTAACGGTCGATCCGACCGTTCAATGTGATTAATCCATATGAATATGTAACTTTGCAAACTAAATTTTATATTTTTTCGAATTTTTTTTACTATTTTTTCAGATAGATAGAAAATCAGTGTTTTTGAAAATTCTGGACCATCAAAATTCTACCTATCTGAAAAAATAGTAAAAAAAATTCGAAAAAATATAAAATTTAGTTTGCAAGTACATAGTCATATGGTTATCACATTGACGTCGGATCGACCGTTGAGGATTTTAAAAGGTACCATATTGAGCCGTAGTACACTAGCCATCCGTGCTATGCATAGCACCATAGCCTCACTCCAACTTAATTGCATGTATTGAATTGACAAAAAGTCAAACAACTAGCTTTTATACTTCTTAATTTGAAAGAGGAATATATAACTTCCACCAGATGAGCTAAAATCTAAATTTAGCAGCAATACTGTGTGGTTATCGAATAAAAAACACAACTACTAACATGAAGAATGATTTTAATGACGAAGGACTTGATTTTAATAGCGTGAAAAGAAGCGCGTCTCAGCCTTATTTCAAACAGACTTATTTAATGAGAAATTGGGCTCTCAGAAAGTAGGAGATTTCGGGCCGAATATGGAAGATGGGCTAGGAGATTTTTCCTCAAAGATTTAGGATGGTACATAATTTGCCAAATTGAAAGGGGGCGATTTATTATTTTTTGGTACTTTCATGTCCAAAACTGCCAAGTCAAAGGTCGGTCATTGTGGAATTGGACATTCAAATCCGGGGGGGGGGGGGGGGGGGGGGGGGGGGGGTGGGGGGGGGAGAGGTCAATGGCTCAGCAAAACATCTGCACTAATACCTCTTTCCTTTCTTATGTACTTGATTATATATATATGTTGATTAATTAGTTTATGCTTTCTTATGTACTTGATTTTCCTTTCTTATGTACTTGATTTATTACTTAATTAGTTTATGCTTTCTATGAACTGGAGAATTATCTGGATTTTGTTGAAAAGTGGTCATCTATCATTTATCAGTATTACTGTATTAGTAATCTGTTTGGTTAAAATAGAAATAGGTGTTCTAGTGTGGGCCGCTGATTAAAAGGAAAATATTGCAACCATGTCCTTCAATAAATCTTTTCCTATAAATGTCATTAATTTTTTTTTAAACTTGATTAATGTAGAGTTAGATGTTAGTTGAGACAAGGTATTAAGTTTAACTAATTGGCCCTCCTAGTTAAAGATGATTTTATAATATGTATTCAATAAACGCAATTGTAAGAACAATTTTTCAAGTTTGTTAACTTTTTATATTTCAGGGATTTTAAGTTTTTACTAATTGGCCCTCCTAATAAGAGATAATTTTATCAATTGATCCGCCTAAATTACTGTTTAATATGCTTTTTCATAAATTGGATGACCATCATTATTTACTTTTAACATTTCAAATACTGAATGGGCATACCTTGAATTGATTTTCTTAATTTTTCTTTTTATACTATTTACATGAACAACTGAATACTTTTTTTTATCATCAATTTGAATGGATGAATTAATAACTGGTACCTACATTTCCACTGAAACTAACTTTAGTCAGGGTTCTAAATAGCTAGCTATAACTTTTTTGAACTTTAAAAAGCTATAGCGCTATAAAGTCGTTGGCGCTATAGCTAGCTATAGCTATTTTTAGCCTTTCTACAATGACGCGATAATCGCAACTTTATTACATTAAGTTAAAATAAATTAATTAATGACATTTATTAGAAAAGTTGATCATTAGGATTTAATGATTAACAGAATAAACCACGCGCTTAGTCCTAAGTTTACTATGAAAAAATATCTAAGCATCCTTTCTTTTTCCTCCTTCAAAACTGAAAGACATTAAATTAAGGAGAAAACCATTGTCATTAATTCATTGTTTCTCCCTCCCTCGGTCCCTTTCTCTGACATGTAAGAATAGTTTGGAGAGTCCGACTACTGTAAAAGACATAAAAGTCTTCTAGAGGAGAACCACTAGATGTCCTAGTGTTTGTCATTAATTGATCTATTCTTTAGTGTAGAGAAACACGTACGAAACACGTTGGTGGAGACACCGTATATAAAAGGTCATGCACGTGAGATATTTTTGTCACTGTAGAGAGGAGGTTTGGCTAGTGTTCTATACGTTTGGATAGATATTTATATCTAAACAAGTCATTTTTGTGATTTTAAAGTCCCAAAAGTCAATTTGAAGCACTTAACATGTTCTCCATATTAAAATGTGCTTGGAAACTAAACTTTAGATTTTTTGGAATTTTTTTGCTATTTTTTTAGAATTTTTGAAAATCGTTGTTTTGATGAATCTTTTATTTTTTTTCATATAAAAATAGGGATTTATAAAATTCTAAAAAAAATAGCAAAAAATTCCAAAAAAAATGTAAAATTTAGTTTCCAAGAACATTTTAATATGAAGAACATGTTGGAGCACTTCAGATTAGGAGTTTTCATCGGTTCGGTTCGGTTGAAACCGAATCGAACTAGGCAAACCAAAGTAATAATTCGGTTTCTAAAATAGAACCGAACCGAACCGATTTAGCATTGCAACCGAACTGAACCAAACCAAAATTTTATTTCAGTTTGTTCGGTTTGTTCGGTTCAAACCAAAATATATATATTGTTTTTTATTTAAAGCAATTGATTTATAATAAACCGAATTATATTAAGAAATAAACCGAAGTATTTAAAGCAATTGATTAAGAAATAAACCGGAACGGTCCGGACCAAATTCATAATATATAAAAGTTCGGTTGATTCGGTTATTTCGGTTTTAAAAGTTTTCCAAACTGAACCGAACCGAAATTATAATTCAGTTTTAAAAAGTAAACCGAACCGAACCATTAAACTGAACAAACTGAACCGTTTGGTCCAAACTAATTCGGTTCGGTTCAAAACATCAACTAAACCAGACCCAATGAACACCCCTACTTCAGATCAACTGGTTAGACTTTGAGATCGCAAAAATAACTTATTTGGATATAGACCTCTATCCAAACGTTTGGACGCTAACCGGACTCCTGTATAGAGCTCACTAGTACGGATTGGTTTGTTAATTTAAAAAAGGTGTGAACCATATTTGATTGGAAGTATGAACCCACGTAAAAAAGAACAATAAATTGCTAGTAATATTAGCGATAGTGAAGTGTGAACCAAGCTAATACTATAAGTTATTGGTGATTGACGGATGACAAGATATTGCGTTATTGGTGAACGAGTCTCTGATAATTGTTGGAAAATCACTTGCTCAAATTGGACTCGCTCATCCTAAGAAAATTTGCTTACTTAACGGGACTCAATAAGAGAACCTTAAAATAAAAAGGGACTCAAAGAGGACTCACTCATAACAACAAATTAAAAAAATATATTAATTTCTTTTTTAAAAATAAACTCAAAAGGACTAATTCATCATAAGCTTAATGTTAGATTAAGACAAAAAAGGTATAAAACTATAATATGTTATTCTCTCTAACTTATTAGTTTATTTATAATAAAAAAAAAAACTAGTTGTTATAGAGTATGCAAAAATTGATAATACATTCAGCATGATTCATTTTGAATAATCTCATTATATATTATACATGATATTTTTCTTTCTAATTGATCTGTTTGAATGTTTAGCAGGCCACATTCTCCTTATAATATTATTGTATTAATTAGCCATACTAGGAGCTACATATTTTGCTAGTGACACTTGTCCATTTAGCCCCTCTATCTCATTCTGCTGTTGAAGTGTACAAAAAATAATCCCACTCATAATATAACCATAATCAAATTAAATCGTTATTAATTTGGTTTAGTTTGAAAACTTTTAAAACCGAAATAACCGAACCCGACCGACCTTTTATATATTATGAATTTGGTCCGGACCGTTCCGGTTTATTTCTTAATCAATTGCTTTAAATACTTCGGTTTATTTCTTAATATCCCGGTTTATTTCTTAATATAATTCGGTTTATTATAAATCAATTGCTTTTAAATAAAAAATATATATATTTTGGAGCTACATATTTTTCTAGTGACACTTGTCCATTTTAGCCCCTCTATATATATTAATGATTCTCAATTTCCCTCAAAATTTAATGATCCCGCATTATATCCTCAAAGTTTAATGGAAAATGACACAATAATTTTCAATCAAATAATACAAACTTTAATATTTCTCTACGATTTAATTATTTATATATTAAATTTAGTACACTTTAAAAACATAATTAATCACCTGTCAAGAAGTTTGAAAAAAAAAAATTAGTGTTATCTGTATTAAAATTTTAAATTACATTAAATTTTATATAAAATCTATATAAATGATAAAGAACATACCCTATAACTATAATTTATAATTTTAGGAAATTAAACATAAATTATTCTACTTATCAAAATAAATTGACTATCAACATATCTCTAATGCTCATAATGAATTAAATGGCTGTATGCATATTATCCTTTCTCATTTTTAATAATAAAATTTTGTCTATATTCTTGATACTTCCATGTATATCCATCCATATGGCTTTTTTCTCCGTATGAACCAAAGATTCCAATGCACAATACGGCGCTAATGCAGCCTAGGATCTTTAATTATCAGTTTGTCCATTATTAATGGGTCGCTGTCTACGGGACCCACAGGATGAGTTGGGTCTTTAACTGTTAATGGATGTTAATTGATAACAATCCGAAAGTCCGATCCAATTTTTATCAATGGACCATTGGACGTTCACATATAAATATGCAAGTTGAATATGATATATATATGAGTTGGAATTCAATTACATTATAAAATAGTGACACACATCTTGACACACCATATGTTTATAAATTATTTTTTGCAATTTCAAAGTTCAAACAGTCGATCTGAACCGTTCAACATGATCTCCATATTAAAATGTGTTTGGAGACCAAATTTTATATTTTTTTTGGAATTTTTTTAGTATTTATTAAGATGTATACAAGATTGTTATTTTCAGACAATTTTGGACCATTAAAAAACAACAATTTCAAAAATTATAAATAAATAGTAAACAATTTCTAAAAAAATGTAAAATTTGGCCTTTAAGCACATTTTAATATGGAGATATGTTGAACGGTTCGGATCGACTGTTTTAAATTGCAAAAATAACTTATCAAAATATGGTGTCAAGATGTGTCACCATAAAATAATGTAATTGGATTCCTCCTCTATATATATATATAGAGAGCTGGGCTATGGTGAGTTGCGAAGTAAGATGTCATTTTTACTTCACACTCATATTTTTATTTTGAAAATCTAAACAACCGATCCGAACCGCTCAACATGTTCTCCATATTGAAATGTGCTTGGAGACCAAATTTTATTTTTGGAATTTTTTTTACTATTTATTAAGCCACTTTGAAAATCGCTGATCGAATGGTCCAGAATTTTTTACTGTTTTTTACTGTTCATCCGGATCTGCGATTTTCAAAGTAGCTTAATAAATAGTAAAAAAATTTCAAAAAATGTAAAATTTGGTCTCCAAGCACATTTCAATATGGAGAACATGTTGAGCGGTTCGGATCGGTTGTTTAGATTTTTCAAAATGGAATATGAGCATGAAGTAAAACGACGTTTTACTTCACAACTCACCATAGTCGATCTATATATATATATATATATATATATAGAGGAGGGATCCAATTACACCTTTTTTGGTGACACATCATGACACCGTTTTTTATATAGGTTAATTTGCGATTTCAAAATCCAAACAGCCGATCCGAACCGTTCAACATGATCACCATATTAAATGTGCTTGGAGATCAAATTTTACATTTTTTTTGAATTTTTTTTACTATTTATTAAGATGGTTACAAAATCGTTGTTTTTCAATGGTCTGAAAACAACGATTTTTGTAACCATCTTAATAAATAGCAAAAAATTCAAAAAAATGTAAAATTTGATCTCCAAGCACATTTTAATATATCCATCATGTTGAACGGTTTTAAATCGACTATTTGGACTTTAAAAATGGTAGGTGTCAAAGTGTGTCACCAAAAAAGGTGTAATTGGATCCCTCCTCATATATATATATATATCATTCAACAAAACATATTTTTGAATCTGATGATTTTTATTACGATTGCATATAAATTTTAAAAGAGGCGCCTATTTGTTGAACATGTACTTGAATTAAGTGCACAAATTTAGTCTGAATTTGATAAATAATATAAAGGTTCAAAACGCAATATATTATTACGATTTTCAAACTAAATTGGGCTCATGCAATAAATGGAATTTACGAATCTAGAAGACAACAATAAAATATCCTAGTTAAATACGGATATATCTTAGTCCCTTAGATATGGTTGAATTTAAGTGTAATTAAAAGTGAAACTTATCATGATATGATCATTTAGCTGATTTTATTTGACCAAGATAATTTATTTGCTTGTGACTGAATAATTTAAATTGCTCGATTGTATAAGTTAGTTTAAATTCAACCGAATACCTTTATATAATTATATTGATACCTATTAATTACTCAGTTCATGATTCATGCTGTTATATATGCAAAATACTTAAGAAAATATAAATTATATGATTCATGTATGTTGTATTAAATTTTGTTAGCTGATAACTATAAATCCCCATATGGATCCTGATATTTTTTTAAGTTAAATTTCTTCCAATATTGACATGTGTCTTATCCTGCCGGGCTTAGTCTTCATAATGCTATTTAAAAAAAAAAAAAATTGGACCATATTATAACTAAAGCACTAATTGATTGTATACAGGTAGGGGTTGTCAAAAAAGCTCGTAGCTCGCTCGTGACTCGTACCTGACTCGCTCGTTATTGGACCGAGCTGTTAATGAGTCAGCTCGCCACTAACTCAGTCCAGAACGAGCTAGCTCGGCTAGGCATTAATTTGTAAATTTGTATGAATTTGTGTACATTTTATACTGTCCAGCTCAGCCTGGCTCGGTCCAGCTCGGTCTGGCTCGTCCAGCTCGGTCTGGCTCGGTCCAGCTCGGCTTGGCTCAGTCTAGCTCGGTTAAAAACAAGATCCAACCAGACCCAACGAGCCAGCTCGTCAGCTCGCGAGCCAGCACGGTCTGGCTCGCACGAGTTCCAACTCGCTCGGTAAAAGCTCGGTCCAGAATTAACGAGCTGAGCTAGGGCCCAGCTCGTTTACGACCCTAAATAATACAGGGGAGGAGCCAGTAGGGCTCAGAGGCACTTGTGACTTGTCTGATTTAAAAAAAAAAAAAATTCAAAGTATTTTTTTTGAGAGATGCTTCTATGGACATAAGGACCTATTGTAAATGAACATATTTTCATTTTCAAAGTTCAAACAGTCGATCCGACCGTTCAACATATCTCCATATTAAAATGTACTTGGAGGTCAAAATTTACATTTTTTTGAATTTTTACTATTTATTAAGTATTTTACAAAAACTAGTCAAATTGAGACCATTGAATTTTGTAAAATACTTAACAATAGTAAAAAAATTCAAAACAACTGTAAAATTTGACCTCCAAGTACATTTTAATATGGAGATAATGTTGAACGGTCGGATTGACTGTTTGAACTTTGAAAATAAAATATGTTCATTTTACAAATAGGTCCTTAGTCCCATAGAAGAATTTGCCATTTTTTTTTATCATATATCTTTTTAGAAAACTTTATAAAAATAGGCTTGTGTTTAAAATAATTAAACAATCTCACGCTTATTCTATTTCTTGGCCCGCCCCTGGTTGTACACTAATTTCTTCTTGATGTAACAAAAGTAAACGAAAAAAATAATTAAACATTTTTTATTGTCAGAACGGCAGATGATACTATTATCGGATCTACTTATTCACCCGAACTTTGTGGAGGTTTCGACCCGGTTCAAGTATTATTGGGACCAAACTTGATTGCAAACTGATTGCACCACAATGGGCCCCTATTTTATTGCTCTAACACCTGTCCCATTTATACTAATCAATTTGTTTTTGACCGCATTGCAAACTAGATTGCAACCACAATGGCCCCCTATTTTCGGGTCCGGATCCCTAAAGTAACCCAACTTTTGGGTTTGGATTTGGATCGGGACTATCTGAATCGAATCCGTTGTTCGAGCATCACTTCGGAATTAGATCTATCTCTCATGATGCGTGTGTTCCTTTTAGATGGATGGTCACGGACTTTGAATCGGACGATCCCGATTCAAAATCTAATTTTTGAATTACTTCACTGGATCTGAATTCTCTATTTTTCCCCTATAAATATCAACCAGCTATGGTCTCTATTTGCACTAGTCTGTAAACTATTGCAAAGGCTCAAAGATAAAAGAAAAATCATGTATCCTATATTTTGTTCAAGAGATCATTATTGTCCTTCATTTTTTTTTATTGTTTTTTTCCCTTTCGCTATTTAATTTTGAGTGTTTTTTTTTTCCACAAATTTGAAGTGTTGGTCGTTTTAAGGCGATATTCTGGGAATGATTGCATCCGAAAATCGTGTACTTTTGTGCTATTTTTGCTTCGCTTAATTTCGTTATCCTTGGCTACGGTACAGTCTATATATTACTCTTATTCTTTCAGTATATGCGCGCGTATATATACGTACATATATATATTGACACATATATTAATTATCTCTTTGATATTTAACAGTTGTAGGTGCACATGACTCAAAATGGATCATTCATACTTGATACTTCCGAATTGTAAAATTAAGAATATATACATAAAGTTCAGCATATATAGAAATAAATATACTTCTATGGAGTTCTGTGTGTATAATTAAGTGGAGAAGTTATATCTAATGGATTCTGTGTTAGAATCGTTTTTCTGACTACAAAATCTCGATTTTCTCCATTTAATTTTAATAAACGAATTATGCATGCTAATTATTACAACAAAAGATACAAATATGCAAATACATATATGGCGCCTTGTATTATTTGCCAATTATGTTGTACAAGATCACTTAACACATTGAAGTTTTTTTAATTTTGTTTCCCAGATATAGGAGTCATGAGCGGGGCAATCATCTATGTAAAAAGAGACCTCCATATCACAGAAGTTCAACAAGAAATATTGTTGGTTGTTTGAGCATTGTCTCGATCATCGGCGGCTTAATCGGTGGCCCGACATCGGACTCAATTGGTCGCAAATGGACTATGGGTATTGGAGCGCTCATTTTCCAAGCCGGAGCAGTCGTGATGACCTTCGCACCATCATTTACTATTTTAATGCTCGGCCGACTCATAACCGGAGTGGGTATTGGTTTTGGTTTCTCGATCTCAGCCGTTTATATAGCGGAGTTCTCCCCGGCTGCTGCACGAGGAACCCTCGTTTCAGTGCCTGAAATTTTTATCAATATTGGAATTCTACTCGGATACATATCAAACTATGCGTTTTCGGGCTTACCCCAGCAAATTAACTGGAGGATAATGCTCGGGGTCGGGATTCTCCCTGCATTTTTTATCGGCATCACTTTTTACGTGATACCCGAATCACCTAGGTGGCTCGTAATGCAAAACAGATTAGAAGAGGCTCGATCGGTGCTTGTTAAAGTGAGTGGGAAGGACGAAGATGTCGAACAAAGACTAAAGGATATCCAAGAGGCAGCCTGTGTTAACTCAGGTTACAAAAAGGAGTCTTCGTACCGGGAAATTTTATTCCCATCTCCTGCTGTGCGCCGCATGTTGGCTGCAGGTTGCGGCATCATGGTCTTTCAACAGATCACAGGTATTGATGCAACTGTGTATTACAGCCCCACAATTTTAAAAAATGCTGGTATTAAGTCTGAGAAGAAAATTCTTGCGACCACGGTTGGGGTTGGTTTTACCAAGACGGTTTTTATATTAATCGCAATCTTTTTGATCGATAAGGTTGGAAGAAAGGTACTGTTGTATGTTAGCACAATTGGCATGACAGTTTGTTTGGCTATGCTTGGGATGGCACTTGCTTTGCAAAAGCATCTGTCAGAATCGGGCATGCAGGAATTCGGTATAGGCCTTGCAATTTTTGCGGTCTGCGGCAACGTCGCGTTTTCTATCGGTTTAGGTCCCATTTGTTGGGTTCTTTCTTCAGAGATTTTTTCACTAAGACTGAGAGCCAAGGCATCGGCTCTTGGCCAGGTCGGAGCAAGGGTTAGTAGCGGTTTAGTTTCCATGTCATTTTTATCTCTTTCGCGAGCTATGTCGGTGGCTGGAGTGTTTTTCTTTTCTCAGTTATATCAGCTGTAGCTGTGGTATTTGTTAAGGTATGTGTACCAGAGACAAAAGGGAAGACATTAGAGGAGATCGAGATGGCGCTTAGAGGGGGAGAGAAACTGGATCAAGCAGATGTAGAATCTGTTAAAACAGAACAGGAGACCAAAACAAAAACTTGAGAATTTCTATATCTAAGATCTAAGAAAGTGTAATTTCTATGGTTTTGTTTATCTTCTAGTTCACTTCAGATTTTGGAAAAAAATTATTCTTATTTTTTATTTATGTTTGTGGAAAAAATTAGAATTAGAGATCGTAAGAGTCACAGAATTTGGCAATGGTTGACTCAGCATAATCACTCTTCTTTTAATTTTTATCCAGTTCAAAATCTATGACAGGTTTACAATTTTATCCAATTTAATGAATTAATTTATTTATTGATATATTTCACTATTTTACAATGTACAAATGAACTCTGAATAAAGTTTAGTACACTATCATTCTCAGTTTGACGTTTCGCAATCCTATCTTACCGGTTAAAAATTAATTAACAATAAATCTGTTCTTGTTTGACGATATTAACAACATTAACTTAGATAACACGCACCTCAAAAAAGAAAAAAAGTTTGAGAGTTTGTGTAATATTCCACGCCTCCACCGGCTACGTGAGATATTTTCTTTGTGGTGTACCTCCAAATAGGGGTGAGTAAATCGCTCATAACTCGCTCACTAAATGCTCATTAACAACTCGCTCATTTATTTAATGAGCCGAGCATGAGCATACCTCAACTCGCTCATAACTCGCTAATTAGCTCATTAAGAACTGAGTTACATAATAAATCCTGCCACATATAATTTCTTGATTTTTTTTTTTAATGGCCCAAGAAGCAAGTTTGAAGCATGCATGTCATAGAATCGCTGGGCTAAAGAAAGAAGGCCCCAGAACCATCCGTAATATCCATTAACAGATTAACTACAAGCCCAGACCCAGCTACTATAGCTTGAAGCCTTGAACGGAAGTGAATAATAATGAATATTATTTGGTTTTGAACTTTTAGCTGAAAATTTTGGAAAGTTTTCGACGCGGCTGCAAAATCTCATAACTCGGCAACTCGCTCATAACTTGCTCATTAACAACTCGCTCATTAAGCTAATGAGCCGAGCATGAGCATACCTAACTCGCTCATGCTCGCTCATTAATCAGCCCTACCCCCAAACGGTGTTACAGTGTTATCCTGATTGGCTCTTGGACAGTTGACCCGGCCAGCGTGCCATTGTTTTAGGAATTCATAACACCTAAGATAACAGCATATTTGCATTTAGATCAAGACCGTTCGATCAGAATCAAGGCTCCTATTTTAATCAGACGGTCGGGATAAAAGAAAATATTATGTTACCTCAGAGATCTGGGCTCTTGTTTTAGGAGATTCAGCTCGTTCCTGGACCCTTGCACCTACCGCATCCTCCAGCTCTTTTGGACGGTATATCCGTTGCTTCGATCCCACAGTTTGGATCAATCTGGTTCGTTAATCCAACCATAAGATATCATTGGACGCAGATCTCCCACTCTGAGGTTTAGTTTGCTACTCTGGTTCCTGCAGTGGACCTAATCATACATTGCAGAAAAAAAATACAAGATATTTTAGTCTGGATCCTCTGAAGTAAGTCGAATTTTGAATTTATATCTGGGCCGTTCGATCAGAATCGAGCCAATCCGGCCCGAGGTGGAATGCACAGGGCCGTTTCAATATTCGTGCCAAAATAGATCTCACGGTCCGGATCTAAAGTCAAAATTTGAATTACTGTAGGTGATATGAATTCCAAGAATGGTCCATTTGAGATTTATAGTCGCCATCGTGTACCTTACTTTGAATAGAATAACCGGGGATTCCTTAAAAAGCGACGCTGAAGACTGAAGAACCAATTAACAATTCCCTCTGGTCTTAAATTAATGCTTATACTGCTAAAGGTTGGGGTAATGTATCACACCTTGACTTCCAATAGATCTTGCAAAAGATTCAATCGGGAGTACGATTTTGAAAAAGATGGAGAAGGTTGAGACTGGATCAATGGCGAATGTGATTAAAAAAGCCACAGAAATTGGGCTCAAAAGCAATTATGAGAGAATGGATTCGCGAGAAGAGGAAGAAGATGAAGATTTAGAAGTGAAGTGGATGCAAAGAAGAAGAGACACTAAGAAGTATGTATATGCCTGTGCCATGTTTGCTTCGCTAAATTCGATTCTACTTGGATATGGTAAGCTGCTTCCTTTTTTTAGATTATTCTTAATTATTACTATGGAAGGAAAGAGGACCGTTTCATTTAATTGGTAGTAGTATGCAATATATGAAAGTGTTTGCAGAAATGCCTGTTAGAAGAACTCTTAATTGGTCCAAAGTTTCCTATTTGCCAACTAATCATTTACCTTATCAGG
>JAJGRX010001006.1:0-61136 GCA_025461125.1 Carex kokanica | reverse complement strand
ATCATAGTCGGGTCAGATCGTTGTGGCATTCGACGGAAGAGAGAGTGCAGAACTGCTGTCCCTAGAACACCAGATGGAGCAAAACCATTCGAGGGATGCAAGTTTCTCGGCTAAGGTGTGGTCCATCCATGAAAGAAATCTGAAATAATTGCTGTGACAGGATGAGTGATTGGGATGAATCCATGCAAGAAGGGGGTCATAGAGGCCGGTAACAGTGTGCATTAAAGTAGCGAAGCTAGTAGGTGGCATTCCTTGGTGTTTTCGATGCCAGGAGAAATGGTAGTGTTGGAAGGAAAGGGGAGGGAAAGGGTTTCAATAGAAGGGGACTTAGAGGGAGAGGGGTGAGAAGAGGGAGATTTGATGGGGTCACAACGATTGTCAGAGAGAGTTTTTGGAGGGAGAGGAGGTGCGCTAAGTCGAGAAGTGCGAGGATGTGGCCTTGTGCCGGGTAGGGAACTAGGAGGATATGTGGTGGTTGCTGGGTTTGTTCTTCCATTGCTGGTCTGTGTCTCCCGTTACAAAAATCAGTAAGAGAGTTTGACAGGTCAAAAGAAAAAGAAAAAAATGAGGAATAAGTTGAGAGGGGAAATGTGATACGTAATAGATAATAAGGAGAAGAGACTACTAGGAAGCGAAAATAAATCTGCTGTGATTCCCGGGACTCTGCGATCCAGATCTCAACAGTTGTCTTTCTCAAAATACGTACATGCAAATTTAATTTCTGATCAAGAAGGAGCTTCCTTTTACTATATTCGACAAGTGAATTTGCGGATCCGTATCCTCTGCGTTAACTCAAAAGGGAATCTATTGAATTAATGAATTTTAACCGTTGATTTGAAACGGAGTCAATTCGACTCGTACCTATAATATAGGAGCTCTTTAATATTAGTGCAGATCTAATTGCACGAATTTTAAATAAATCGGACGGTCGAGATTCATTAACTCAAAAAATTTCTTTTGAAACAAATCTTTTGAGTTAATGCAGATGATACGAATTTGAATTTGCCAAGATCCCAGCATGAAGTGTTCACACTATTTTATTGGTGCGCAACAGTCACGAATTAGTGAAGAGCAAAAATAAAAAATAAAAGAATTTTAATAAAAGAAATTTTTTTATGATATTGTGTATTAATTACTTAATTACAATGACATAATATATTTTTATAAGCTTGATTAAGATACAATTCTAATTAACTCCTATAATTACAAATACTAATTGACTCCTACAATTTACATCTATTATTATCTTAATACAATCTATACAATCCTCTATTAAATAAATAAAAAAGAGACGACTCCGGTTATTTCGGTATTTATGGGCTCAAAGAACCGAAGATGAAATATCAAATATAGGTCCACAGTAGGCCTGGTTAACTTAGACCGGTTTAAATTATTCATGTTTGGTTGAGATCTAAAGTTAAATAATGACTTAAGGTATTATTGTTTGGTTAGAGTTAGTGGAGGACTAAAATTTTAAAAACCTAAGTAATAAATTAATTAATAAGTATACTAATTATATAATAGTAATATATTAATAATTTATTATAATAAGATACTAATATATAATATTAATATATTAATAATAACTATAATATATATAGTAATTATTTTAATATTTATACAATATAAGATATTAATTATATAATTATGTATAATAACAATTATTAATAATAAGATACTAATATATAATATTAATATATTAATAATATAACTATAATATATTATTTATTATATAATAATTATTTAATATATTAACAATATAACATATTAATTATATAATTATTATTAACAAAAAGATACTAATTATATAATTATTATAATAATTATTTAATACATTAACAATATAAGATATAATTATATAATGATATACCAATAATAATAATAATAATATACTATAATATATTATATAATCATTCAAGTAAGGCAGGTGTAATAAAATTAAACCGTGTGTGAAGTGGTTTAATTTAGGTTTGATTATTGGTGAAGAAAGTGCATGAAGTTATTCACGTCCCTTACAAATATTATTGCCTCCTTCAAGGCAGATGCCTCGGCTTGAATCGGGCAGCACACTCTCGCCGGAGCAGCCTTGTAAGTGACAAGTTGAATCCCTTTCTCCACAACAAAAACCAATCCCCCTCTCCACGGCTTCTCCAAGAACCATCACACATGGCAAACAAAAGGAATTCACGTACGGATGTGCAAGTTGATATATAATCTTGGCATCGTAATATATAGCTGTCGTGCACAGTACTGTCTGGTGAAAGCGATTTTTCTTCACTAATTGAGCTAGAAAAGCAAATAACTATGCTAATCATATTTCTAACAGCCTATTACATTGACTTTAATCATAATCTGTTGCAACTAACTCTAACTATAATCATTATGGCTAACTAACTTGTTGTCTCTATAACATCTCCTATTAGGGGAAATATAATTGAGCCCATAAGAATATTTTGTTATAATTTAGAAGAGAATTATTTGTTTGATACTTTTTGAAAGAATTACATTTTGTATAATTTTCCCTCCCATAGATTCGCTGATTCAAAATAATTAAAATACATAAAATTTATATAGTCAAGGTCCTAATAATGTTTACTTATTGGTCTAAAGAGTAAGAAAGACTGACATCATCATAGAATAAAGCAATGTTACCTAAGAGAGGAATAAAGATTTTTTTTTGTTAGTTCAATAAAGATTAATATCTTTGATTTTGAAGCGACGTACATCAAATTGCGTAATGTGTCACATTAACTGAAATAAACCATTAAATCATAACCGTCCCTTCCTCGTGATTTTAGCCGAATTTAAAACCATCCGTCAAGATCAAACAGCCAGGAATCTGCACTCCAAGTTTTTACTCCCTTATTCGTCCTTCAACAAAAAAAAGCATTCTTAATTGTTAAAAATGATCAAATAGGTCCATCATTTTAGAGCTGATCATAATAGATAAAATTATTTTTTTAATAAAAAGTAAACATAAGAAAACAAGAGCTGAAGAGGCCTAGCATTCCTTTCATTAATTTGTTTCGTGGTTCCCTTCATGAGTTTGAGACATTTTCCTTCCGTTTGTATGCTTCGTTGAAGTTAAATTCTTTTGTAGCTGGATATAAATCGGAAGTAACATGTCATAAGATATCATCTGCAGGAGATAGGTGTAGGTCCGATGCCATCGGACCTACATTTAGGTTCAATTAGCTCTACCACCGTAGATTAGCATCAAGATCTATGCGTACGAAAATTAATACATATTTGCACGTATTTTGATGCAGAGCACACGAATCTTGATGAGATTGAATGGTCATCACACCATCGAACCAAGGTAGGTCCGATGGGCATTGGACCTACTCTGCTTCCCATCTGCAGATATATCCACATGCTTCCAACAGGAAAATTTCTTTTAGAACAAAGTTGAGGTCCATCTAAGAGCCCAGCCCATCAGCTCATAAGCGGCCTCTAGAGTGAGCGAGAAACAGGTAACAGTGAGAGGTGTGACCGACGGTTTGCTGTTCCACTAAGAACAAACTACAAAGAAAGCGCATGCTTAGTCCCACATTGATTTCCTTTACACATAAGATTCGGTGCTGCCTTATAAAACCAAAGCGATGCCTCCATTGCAACTCATACCTTTCTCGGCCTTTTGGCTAAGATCAAGTGTAGTATCTGTTCTTATCAGTTTAATATCTGATATGTGGGCCATGTGCTCACAATGATATTAAATTTATTTTTTGTGGGGGAGGGTCCACCACAGTAGCTTGCTACTGGGGCCTTCGAGCGTTGCCCTTGCGTTGCACTACTGCATGGGTCTGGCGCATCCCTACCAATACTAATCAAAACTTTCCTATTTTAAAAAAAATTAAAAAAATTTAATTAATAAGAAATAATATCTAAGCTATGTTGCATAGATTTGGGTATCATAGGGTGGATCCGTATCCTCTGCATTAACTCAAAAGGGAATCTTTTGAGTTAATGAATTTCAACCGTTTGATTTTAAACGGAGCCAATCCGGTTCGTGCCTATAAAATAGGAGGTCTTTTAATATTAGTGCAGATTTAGTTCGCACGAATTTTAAAACAGATCGAATGGTTGAGATGTATTAACTCAAAAGATTCTCTTTTGAGTTAATGCAGAGGATACGAATTCTCGTGGGTGATATGGCAATTAAAAAAAAATTTAAATCTAGAATAAGAAGAGTATGGGTGATATGGCAATTTAAAAAAAAAATTAAAATCTAGAATACGATATGATGTTGCATAGATATGGGTATTGTAGGGTGATATGGTAATTTTAAAAAATCTAGAATACGAATGTCAATTATATATATTATTTTTATTATTTTAATTGAGGATGGTTCAAATATATTTATTTTTTATGCCTTCACCAACATTTTTATTTATATCCAAAGTTAATTACAAAATAATAAAAATGTCCAGACCCATTTGGTTTTATTAAAAATGTCCAGACCGGCCAGAAAATGGCCGGTCCTTATTTAAATAGAAAATCGGTCATTTTCTGAGTTCCCTATATTTTTTTTAGAGACAAATAGCTAAAATGCTGAAATATAACACTAAAAAATCGAATTGTTTTTTAAAATATTTGTTAGATTACTCTTTTTTATATATAATTAGCATATTTATACTAAAATACGCTAAATTACTTGAAATTATTAATTTACGCTGAATTACACTAAATTACGCTAATTACAATAATTATGTAAAATTATGCTAAAATACGGTAAATTACGCTAAATTACGATAAGTCAGAGAAAAAAAATATAGGTTTTGGCTTGTTGAATTGTAGTAAAGGACTGTAGAGGTGCCAACATGTATGATACAAATCGGGTGGGTGCATTTTTATATTCGTAGCTGTTAAGCTAACAAAAAACCTTGTCATGTACCTGATAAGCTAATGAAAAAAAAAATTATCCACATATCTTATCGAATACGATTGATCAGATAAACAGATAAAAGAGTGTCGTTTGCATCCCTATCAAGAAGATTGACGTGGCAAGAGAGAGCTTGAAATACAGTCTCTGTGATGTGTGCTTGCTTGGCTATCAGTTTGTCATAGTTGCTTAGATAATTGATGAACACTGAATTACAATTTACAAGCAGGTTGAGCAAATTATAAGTGCCTTCCATCCGATTGAGCATGGGCCATGTTATAGTGCGGCCATGGCCGGGTCAACACGTGTTCTAGCTCGGATCAAGCCTGTAAATGTGCCGTTAAATTTTGTAGTAGTGATATTAATGTTTTAAAATGCGGTTTTGTTCATGCATGCGAAAGGACACTGCATACCGCATATGCAGATTTTAATGCGGATTTTAAAATGAGAATTCAATATATACATATTCATATGTGTGTATTTGAATTTTTTTCACATAAATAGCATGAATTTATTTCCACATATAATACATATTCATATGTGTGTATGTGAAAAATACAATATTTTTTGCATAATAATCAAATTGCTTGCTGCTTCACAATTATAATTATACATGTTTTCCGCATAAACAACAAGTTCTGTATGCAACAATTACAAAGCCGCATAACGCATATTAAATTTGAGATTTTGGATTGGATCCATATAACGCATATTAAATTTTGGTTTCATGCGCCGCATATTAAATTTTGCATCTGACATCAACATATGCGGTCCACATATGTAGCCACATATTCAAAACACATAAGAAGATTGCATGACGTTATGAGTACGGCTACCGACTACATAGGCACATGCAGCCACATATGCGTCCATGCAGCTGCATTTTAAAACAGTGGTGATAGTAGCAGTTACTTTGAGAAAATGGTAAAGAATATCAAAAAGCAATTTGAATATGCAGCGATAATTCTATTATCCAAGTGCTTGGCTATGAAGCTAACTGGCTAACATATAACATATCAATATGAAATAAAAAAATATCAATTAACGGTTCTCTCGAATATATGAATATATAAAATACACGAGTGAGGTTATGATACTTTGTAGAGTGCAAAACAGTCCGTAGAAGTTCAAACAGTTAATATGACTATTTAATAAATTTTCGTATAAAAAATGTAGTTGGAGATTGAATTTATATTTTTATATTTTTTTTTTCACTATTTTGTTTAGATAAGTAGAAAATCATCGGATCTAGAGTTTGAACCACCTATCAGGAAAAATAGTATAAAATTTCTAAAAGATATGAAATTTAGTTTTCAAATATATTTTCTTATGAAAATCACATTGAGCAATTTGTATGAACTGTTTGAACTTTGTTTAAACAAAGATATGAATACATCGCAAAATTTGCACATCCATTTTATCCAATGGATCTTCGTATGAATGTAAAATTTGCACATTTGACACATATTGAACGGCTCCGGCTAATCCACCTAATCACCTATGAAGATCCATTTTATCCAAAGTGGATCCATTTTACTCCAATTTGCTAAAATGGATGTTTCCAGTTTGGATAAATGGAGAAGAACAAAACCCCTAAACCCCGACCTGACATGATATCTCTTCGCTAATCACCTCTCACAGCCGATGTTCTCACGCGCTCGCCTCCATTGCTTGGTCGTCCGAGCTCTCTCTTCAGTCCTCTACTCCCCCGTGTAAAATAAACAAAGTTAAGAAGACAAAAAGCAGATAGCTTGCGAAACCCTAACCTAGACAAATCAGGTAAGGCGATAACCGATGGTGGCCCCCCAATTCATATTTCATTTCCTATCCAGTTCTCCATTTCTTGTCAGTAATGCTTCAATAGCCTTCTTTTCTAATTTGTAGAAGGTTTCTCCAATGGCGCTCCAGCTTCGAAGCATGTTTTCTTCGAGCTGCGTACAGAGAAGTTTATCTAGTCCGTACAGGTTTCCTCCGGCCACGGTATTCTTTTACTTTTCCTTTTTTCCCCCAATAACTGTTCCATCTTCTATTATTTTCTTCATTTGTTGGTATTAACTGCAAACCTTGCATTTATTCCCTTTACTAAATGAACAGTAAGAATGCAGCGTCTTTGATAGGTAGTAGTAGAAACAAGGATGACTAAGCACTGCCTAATGTTGGATTTTAATAGCAGACAACCTCAGATATGCAATAAATTGTACACAACTATCTAAGAAAAATTATGAAAAGGGATTGAAAGTTCAATGTGTCTCAATTTGAGTCCATACCGGTACTGAACCTGACTAGTACATACTTATTTTTACACTAAAATGTCTACCAGTTGAAATTTCATAATTCTTCCATGCCAGTAATCTGTTTGTTATAACCTATCAAACTACTGTTTTATAAATAATCTCATCTTTTATTTAAGATTTACAGTTGTTTATGTTATCTCAACTGGCATTGTGCAGATACAATACCAACCATTCATGAGCTCTCGTTTTACCAGCTTACCTTACCCACCCCTCACCATTGGTGTAAGATGGATAAAGCCTTTACAACATCCAATAATTAATTGTAGTGCATTAACCCGTGCCAATTCAAGGTCCACTTTTAGATTCGTCTTGCAATTCAAAGGGTGGGCCACTTATTCTTCTGGTCATTCAGGTATCATGACCTTTGAATAATTTGTTTTTTGCACTTTTTTGTGTGTAATAGCTACTTTTAGTTAATTTAAGCATCCAAATTGAAGGTTATTGACGATGAGTTAACTCGTCCCTGTTCAATTGTTTCCTTTTTTTCCCTTAAATTGAATTTGAATTGGGCTAAGTTGGTTATCAGTTGTTTAGACAACCTACTCATGCGTACCAAGAATATCTGGTCAAGTTCTTGTATATACCACCTAAAAGCTTGTCTTTCTTGGTAAAATTGATTTTTTTTTTTTAAATGAGTTCAGGAGACTAATAGTGATTTGTGTAATTTTAGGAAAATCGAAGGAGTTTGCTGATAAAATATCCACAAACGCACCGAAGAGAAAAGGCGGCTCATTTGCCCTCTACACTAGTCTAAATGGAAGATCTAGTACCACAGCAGCTAGTAAACCCATGAAAAAAACCATAAAAACTACTAAAGCGGATAACACTGTTTCAAAGGAAGAAACAGAAGCCAGTATAAATACTGAAATAATATCTAAAGAAAAGAAAAAGGCCTCCCGGACTAGTACTTCTCAAACGAAGAAAGATGCTGAGGCTGAAATCTCCAACAGAACTTTGTCAAAGGCCGAGAAATCCAACAAAGCATCTAAAGAAAAGAAAAAGGCCTCTGGGACTAGTACTCAAACAAAAAAAGATGCTGAGGCTGAAATCCCCAAGAAAACTTTGTCGAAGGCCAAGAATTCCAGCACAGCTAAAAAGAAAAAGGAGTCAACCTCTGCTAGTTCAACAAAAGGGGTGGCTGTGCCCCAAAGTTTAAAAAACATCATCAAAGGCTAAGAAATCTACCACCAGTGCATCTCCACCTGAAAATTTGGTCAAAACAAGCTCAGTAAAAGCTCCTTCGAGGTCAAAAGTACGAGGACAGTTAAAAAGGAAAATGTTGCTAATACGTCTAGCTCAAAAAAGAGCTCTTCTAGAGCCTCTTCTAGGACTAAAGGATCTAATACTGCTGCAGAGTCAGTAAACGGGGCAGTGAAAAGAGGGAGGTCCCACGATTTCAAGCCACTATACCCCCCAGTTGGGAAATCGGTGGTGGTAGTGGAATCAGCTACGAAATCAAAAGTGATTCAAAATTATCTTGGAAGTATGTATAAGGTGGTGCCAAGTTATGGCCATGTGAGAGACCTGGCTGGGAGGTCAAGGTCGGTACGGCCAGATGAGGATTTTAGCATGGTTTGGGAGTTTCCACATGCTGCATGGACCCACTTGAAGTGTATTCGTGATGCACTAAACGGGTATATATATTTTTTTATTTGTTTACTAATTGTCAAATGGATTTACCTGAGGGCTTACAAAACCCTACACATAACTAAAGTGCTCCAATCCTTAAGTCATCAGTGCAGCTTGGTTAAACAACTGGGCAACACATACCAAATACAAAACACATTTGGAGGGGTGTGTGTTGTGTTTGGTGGGGGGGGAGGGAGGGGGGGGGGGGGTTGGTTGGGGTTAATAGGTATGTAAACTAGTGAATTGTCTTTCATCTTGTTTGTCTCAATCAATGCTGGTACTGGCATTGTGATTTTTAAATTATTGGTAGGAAAATTGGTGCTAGGATGCTTTTTTCTGCTTTTATTTTGTTTCCTCTGAACAGCTGAACATGAATGCATGAATTGATGTGATTCATATGTGTACTGCCAGGATTAGTAAACTTTTCAAGTGTGATGAACTCTGGCTATTAACACCTAAATCGTATGATAAAAAACTGAAAAAGGGTTTTCCCTATTTTCTTTTTCAGAAGCTGCAAACCTAATTCTAGCATCGGATCCTGACCGGGAAGGTGAGGCAATTGCATGGCACATAGTTGAAGATGCTCCACCAGCAAGATGCTCTGACCAAGACGTCGCCATATCAAGAGTTGTTTTCCATGAAATTACTGAGAGTTCTATCAAGGCAGCACTGCAGTCACCAAGGGACATTGACATGGACTTGGTCAATGCTTACCTGCTAGGCGGGCCCTCGATTACCTCATTGGTTTTAACATCTCTCCCGTGCTCTGGCGGAAATTGCCAGGCTGTCAGTCAGCTGGACGTGTGCAATCAGCTGCACTTGCCCTGATATGTGATAGAGAGAATGAGATAGAGCAGTTTAAGCCGGCAGAATACTGGAATGTCAAGTGTCTGTTTTTGGGCTAAGGAGAGGGGATTCGATGCGCATTTGGCACATTATGGGTAGAAAGAAATTGAACCAGCTCTCAGTTTGCTCTGAGGAGAAGGCAAGGGAGATTGAGACACATGTTTCAAGTTCGAAATTTAAGGTATTGAGTAAGAAAACTAGCAAGGTTTCTAGGAACCCACCTATGCCATATATAACATCGACTTTACAACAAGACTCCGCGAATAAGCTGCAATTTAGTGCCTCTTCCACCATGAAGGTAATTTTTTTGTACAATGTACTTCTCAATTGTTCATTAAGTACAAAATAAATTTCTTTCACTATAACCTTTATTAGTTTGGACAAATTGCCAGACATTTTATTAGCTTGGAGGAAGGTTTATGATTTGACCTGTCCTCTGTGTTTCTTTCTCAGCTGCAAGCTGATCTTAAGTTCATTTTCATCAGGTGACCTAATTATGGTGTTATTCTAATTACAGTTGGCTCAGCGACTCTATGAAGGGGTTAAACTATCAGATGGAGAAGCTACAGGACTCATAACCTACATGCGTACAGATGGCTTTCATGTATGAACCCTGCTTTAATTGTTTTTTCTTTTCTGTATGAGGGAGTTTAATTTGAAAATTTTCCATCCCTTGTGTAATAATGTGTTTTTTTTCATTTTTCTATTGAAGATTTCTGAAGGAGCCGCAAAAGACATAGTATCGTTTGTTCAAGAAAGGTTGGCACTTTTCTCACACCAAAATAGGGGTGGAAGTCCATATTTGTCTGACGATTGCAAGCTAAAACTTGCTACCACTTGCATTGAATTGTGACATGGCAGAATTCTGTTTTTTTCTACATCTTGACATGAAAAACAACATGTTTGGACTCAATTTATACATTACTTCAAATATTTTTATTCATAACGTGTTTCGACTAAAAATGAAACTATAACACACTTCTCTGGTACTGGACGTATTTTCTCTTTTTCTGGTAGTTATTTGTACCAGGCAGAGTTGCAAATGAATCAAGCTCGATTGAGCCAACCTTAGCTCAAGCTTTATTTGATTAGAAGTTGAATTGAGTCGAGCTTGATTGGAAATCAATTACTCTAGCTAGCTCAGACTAAATCAAATTCGAATCAAGCTAGAGCTCTATGCAAACTCCATTATTAGCTTTTGTTATATTCATTTCCATATTATTATAAGAAATTAAATTGTAAAATAACTAATAGTTGTTCTTTTCTAGATAAAATTTATTTAATCACTAATATTTTGTTGATTGTATGATAAAATTTGGACAAAGTTTACAAATTATATCTAAAAATTAAGCATCTCACATGTCATATTAAAGCTAGATACTCCAAATTGAATGAAATTATGTACTGAGTTATTTTGAATCGAGCTCAAGCGAGTCGATCCAAATGATTTTGAACTTGTGCTCGAGCTAGCCAAAAGTCTAATTAAACGAGTTAAGCTTGGGTTAAATTCGGATGGAACACGACAGAGGCACAAGCAATCAGCTAAATTTGCAGCCTAGACTGCAGCTAGTATGCCTCTCTAAATACAGTTGGCCCGGAAGCTTTATGATGGAGTTCATTAAATTTGTCTCCTCAATGAAATTTAGGAGGCACAAATTGCCTGCATTATACTGGATCTGTCTTGATCTTTCTTTTCTTTGATTTTATGTATTTATTTTAGAAATTTTTTGGATTTTATGGAAGTATGATTGCTTTGTTGCAGATATGGAGATGAATTTAGTTCATCGGGGGTACGCAAATATTCGAAAAAAGTAAAAAATGCACAAGAGGCGCATGAAGCTATCAGGCCCACTGACATAAGGAGGTTGCCATGTGAGGGTTTCTTCTATTTTTATCTATTAGTTTTAGAGAGTACCAAACAGCAAGCATTGTATCACTATTTGGTATCAGTACACATGGTACTGGTTTTATGCAATGCTGCAGATTCATGAAGTGTTTGTCTTTTACTTCTGAAATGGTGGAGAAATATCTTCTCTGCCTAATCTGAAATCTTTTTGCTGTACTGGACTACATGAATCTTTGGCATAATTCTGTGGTTCTTTGCTAACTTCTACTAAATATATTCAGCCACTTTAAGAGGGGTTCTTGATGAAGATGCTTTCAAGCTATACTCACTTATATGGGCTCGAACAATGGCTTGCCAAATGGACCCTGCAAGGAACAACATAGTATGTTTGTTGATTCGCATTTTGTATATTAATTTCTTATTACTTGGTGCACATCTGTAACTATTTCGGTCATGTATGTGTCGTCTAATTAGCTTTAATCATTGAAAAGTATTATTCTCGTTATTAGGATAATGATTATCAATTTTACTTGATTTTTGTGTCATTTAATTTTCAATAGGTAACTTTTTTAAGAACTTTTTCAAATTTGAAATTCAAGAACAAATAATTCCAACAGCATAACTGCTGACAATTGTAAAAGTCTGTACTGCAAATAAAGGTGATCAATAAGCTAAATTGATATTTATTTCCAGATTCAAGTTGACATTGGTACAGCTGACAAGGATATGATTTTTCGCTCCTCGGCCTCAAGAGTTGATTTTCTTGGATATCGGGCTGTTTATGAGGTCCATCCTTAGTTTTATGTAAAATATTCATCCTACCTACTAGATGGCTGATATGCATTTCATTGCATTACTCCATGTGAGATGCTGTAGCCTGTAGCAGTCTTTAGGCCATTCATTCTCATAGCAGCTGGTACTAGAACGGACAATATATTTGTTAAACATTGTTAGTGATTGGAGAGTAGAGATTTTGTTGGTACTATATGTTTGATTTACAGTTGCAGAAAGAGCCAAAAAATATTAAATATATCCTTTGTAAATATCAGGACAAAGAAGCAGGAGCAATCGGTACTAACAGTGACGAAGATGAGACTCATGATAAGCATTCTGAGGTTCTACAAGGACTGGAGGTATATATTTTCTGTGGATATGGATGTGTATGTGCATTTATATGTGTCTTGTGTTAAATTCTGGATGTTATGATCAAGTAAATGTGAATATGCTAATAACTTATTCATCTTTTTAAGATCAATGAATCTATAAAGTTGGGAGAGGTGAATCTTAGCCAGCATTTCACCAAACCACCACCACGTTATTCGGAGGGCGCATTGGTTAGTGATTAGTACAAAACAACTATGATATGCTTAATAGGTTTGTGTAGTTAAATCATCTTACTCATTATTGATCCTTAAAACATTTAAAAAGGTTAAAAAGCTGGAGGAGCTTGGAATTGGAAGGCCATCTACTTACGCAGTTACAATGAAAGTGCTGCAGGTACTTTTTTCCCCTAGTTCCTTTCCAAGTAACTTCTTTTTTTTACATATCTTGTTGTTTTTAATTCGATAAAGGATCATTTGGGTTGACAATCTTATAAATCTCGTTTTCTATGGTTGTGATAATCAGGATAGAAACTATGTTGTAATGAAAAGCCGGGCGTTTCATCCTGAATTCCGTGGCCGCATGGTAAGGAAAAATGTGCTTTTTTTTTTAATTTATGAATTTTTATTTTTTTTATTTTTTTATTTCCAATCTATGGTGCACTTTCTGTTTAAGTCCTACAATTTTCTTGTTGGATATCTTTTTTTAGGTTACAGAATTTCTTGCTAAGCATTTCTCCGAGGTTACTGATTATAGCTTTACTGCTGGTATGGAGACTGAGGTATGCTTCCATGATAATATTTGTGTACATATTCATATGTAGCGACATTAATATGATAGTGCCTATACTGAGTAGTTTATCTAGCACATACCAGACTGTACCAGTTGCATTCTGGTTATGAGAGCAACATTGATTAGAGGATGTTGAAGCTGTTATGTTTCCTCTTATTTATTTTTTCTTATTCCTTTTGTCATCTTCTCATCTTGTTTCCTGGTTAGTTGGATAACGTCTCTGCTGGGACCTCACAATGGAAAGCCCTTTTGAATGATTACTGGTCACGCTTTAGCAAGTGCTGTGAACTAGCTATCCAAGTCAATCCAAGGGAGGTACTTCATTTAGTTCTTCTGTTCCTTTACAAACTAGAAATAACATTATAATTTTTAATGATTTCAAGAAAAGTGCTGGGAGGCTGAATGGTTAATTTTGAAAGTAGATTTTTTTTTTTTCATAGGTAGAGACCCTGTTGGAATCTAAATTTGGCCACATATTGTTTGCACAACTCCCTGGTGAGAGCAGGACATGCCCTAGGTAATGGGTTGCAGCACTTTTCTTAATAATCAGACAAAACTGTTCCACCTTTATATATCTGCATACACTATTCCATGTGAAATGTATAGATATTGTAAAATTCAAATTCTTTTTGTCAAAGTCAACTAGTTTTTTAAAATGTTCAAAATTTGATTAATGGTGAGTATAATCTTTACAAGATCTTCCTTTTGTATATGCAGCTGTGGTACCGGTACTTTGAGATTGAAAGTTAGTAGGTTTGGTATGGGCTATTTCATAGGCTGTGATCAACACCCTAGATGCAAGTACGTGAACTCCGCCCCCCTCTCCTCCTTCCTCTCTAAAGAAATAAAATAAAATAAAATAAATGCAATAATGATAACCGAGTTTTCTTCAATTAAAGATGATTGAAGCTGTTTGCAGTGAAATGTGTCAGCAAGGCACATGGCCTGCCTAGAATGGCATTTAAAATATATAGGCTAGAATTAACAAAGAACTGAAATTTTGTGATCAAGCTAGTACCAATATGGCACTGAAAAGTAATACTTTATGTTTGCGGTGTGGAATGGCCAAATTCCATCTTATGTTGTTTGTCTGGAAAAGGCTTTTTTTTTTTTTTTTACTGATCATTTATACAAATTGTTGGTTCTATGTATAATAGGTACATATGCAGTACATTATTTCAAGAGGATGATGATGCTCAAGACCCAGATAAAAATCAGAATTTATCTTTTCCTGCAAAGTGTATTGGGAATTTTCCTGGTACTGACCAAAAGGTAAGGACTAATTGTTGCATCATCTTTTTTAAATTTTTCTTGTATTTGTTTTCAAAATAAAATCAGAGGAATATCATTTTGCAAGAATTTCTTCGAGATCACATTATAGGGTTCCCAATTTAGGGATTTATTAATCATTTGCTCTAAAGCATAAGATTTTACTTTAGGTGGTCATTTGGTTTTTATATTCTTGATGGCCAGTTGCTAGTAGGGTAAAACTTAGACTTGCCCTGTTCATGTTTTTAGCCAGTGAAGGATTTTCTTGATTTTCCTGATGCAGCAAACACTATTATGAGCCAAAAAAGGCACACTCAACCCTAAGCAGCTAGGAAAATCTAAAATAAAAATTATTCAAGTAAATGAAGTAAATAAAGCATCACTTGCTGAAATGATCAAAGGAACATGTACCTTCAGCCACTGTCAAAATGTTCAAAAAAAAGAAGAAAAATGTACCTTTATTTTTTAGGGGTTTATTTTATTTATTATTATTTTTTTTAAAGCATGTCTTTCCTGTTAGTTACCTTTTTTTAAACTTGACAGGTGCTAATAAAAAATGGCCCTTATGGATACTATGTCCAATTAGGAGAGGACAACAAGGGATGCACCCCAAAAAGAATCCCTCTTCCTGTAAGTTTCAAGGACAATAATGAAGCTATTATGTATTCGTAGTTTTTCAGAAAAGGTGTAGTAATACAATCTTGACCCAGACAGTAGTAGCTTTAGCACCAAGTTCTGCTTTACTGGCCTATAGAAATGTGGCCTGTTTGATCGTTGTACTACTTAATTACGGTGTGGGTATGCAATTGAGAAAATACTGTGCATAAACATGGTTGGAGTAATTTTAACCAAACTTCAAAGATGCAAACTCAAAATCTCATGGATTATATTTTGTACAGAAGAACAAGAATATTAACCAACTCACTCTTGAGGATGCTTTAGAGCTGCTGAAGTATCCTAAAATATTGGTAAGTATTGCTTCACAAAAAATAGTATGTGGTTCTTAGTTGTTCCAGTAATTTTTTCATTTTTCTCCAATTTTTGCTGTGTCTTGCGTAACTTTGTGTTTGAAACAATTTCAGGGAGAGCACCCTGATGATGGCCAAAATGTTTACTTAACACTTTCAAAAGTCGGCTTTAGTATAAAACATAGGAATACTATTGCACCAGTACCTAGGGTAAGCATGATTTGCTATATAATTTTCGTATTGATTTATATTTATGGGTTTTTTGCAAATTAGCACAGTTTCGTATTACATCACAAATAACACCACGGCCATTAGCACCCAATTTATTGTGATTAGTAAATACTTCTTGACCATTACAAGTCACTTGCAGAAGCAAAATTTATCAGCTGACTTGGCACACATGTTCATTTTTACTAAAAGGAACTCAATTAAAAATATTTGATTGGTATCAGGAACCCAATTTGTAGCTTGGTTTCAGTGTTACCTTGAACATACCAAACAAGAACAGCTGGTTGGTTTGAGGGCAAGGCTGTGAATTTTTAGCATAGCGCCTTTACAATAACACTAATCAGGTGTCATGTCCAAGTAGCTCACAAATGTTAGATGGTAGTAGCAAATCTAAGCATTGTGGGGATCTTTTAAATCATAATGCAAAGTTATTTTGCTAAGCAATACACCTTAATTGAGTTTTTTTAGACCAATTGCAATGAGGGCTAAATGGGGTTAAGATGACCCTCTTATGCAAGATTGTCTTACAGGCAGTTTCTAAAAATGGCCTTTTTACCAGTTAGCATTAGCAAAAGCATAATGGTTGCAAAAATGTTTAACAGAATTATGACCCAAAGGAGATTACGCTTGCCAAGGGAGTGAAGATCCTTCAGAGTAAGAACGCAAAGCATCTAGGCCGCCCAAAGAAAGGCCAACGTATAACTGCCAAATTTAATAAAATCCTTGCAGATCAATTAGCGTGAGCCCCTCTGCTAATTCTCTTAACTCATATGTGAAGTTGGTTACGAGTTCGCTGGAGAATTAAAGGACAGACGATCCCCTTTCCAAGTAATATGGTGAAGAAAATTGCTTTATTCTTTTTTGAAAATTCCCTTCTTTTTTTTTTTGGGTATTTCATGAGTTCAAAGTTCATTTTTTTATAGGCAATGGAGCCAGGACTTTCATCTTTATAGGTTAGAAAGATAATGTGAATTTGCTATATATCCATACACACTGGAATGGGATAGATCTCGCAAAATAATTTTTGTTTCAAAGAATTGATAATAAGTTGTCAATTTATATAATGTACGTGCTTATTATTTTTTTTTTTTCAAGTAGCAGGCAATTGCCTTAGAATGCACATTGTCACTGAAGTTCATTTAAGTTGTCTATTTTTCGTTCAGAAATGCAACATGCGGTGCATTTTTTAATGACAAATCTATAACTCTTTAGTATTAAAATTTCATACCACCAATTAGCTTTAAAATTAGAAGAAAAAACAATCTACTTGATAGTGGCACAAGCTACTGAAAGTTGTTTTGGTAGGAGAAACATAATTTGCAAGATTATGAATCTGCTTATGTGATCTTGCTAAAATTGCAATGCTAGCAACTGGAATGATTGATAGTACAAGAGAATAACCCTTGTGAAAAATGCACTCGAGACTCCAAAAACAACCAACCAGCCACTATACTCGAAGCTAGAAATAATATCAATATGAACAAGAGAATAACCTTTGTGAAAAATGCACTCGAGACTCCAAAAAAAACCAACCAGCCACTATACTCAAAGCTAGAAATAATACCAATATGAACGCGTTAGGAGTTCTCTTTCACTAAGAAGTCTTTAAGTTTGAGAAAATAGGTTTTAGTTGGTGCTCGTTTACGACAAGACATGCTCCCATCAACCGCACAACAGGGCTGGAACACTCTCAACAGTAACAATTTGGAACATTTTGAAGGATTGAAACAACAAAATATTCAAGAGCATTTGAACCAACACATACAGCAACTGAATCTGCAATCCAACAGCAAAATATTCAGAACATCTGGACCAACAGATATAGCAACCGAATGGGCAATCTAAAAGCAAAATATTTCATTGGTACGTCACTACATAAAACCATCGGAGTAGGTCCGATGCTCATCGGACCTACCTTGGTTCGATGGGTGTGATGACCATCCGATCTGCATCAAGATTCGTGTGCTACGCATCAAAATCCATGCAAGTCTGTATCAATTTCCGTGCGCATAGATCTTGATGCTAATCTTACGGTTATAGAGCTAATTGAACCTAAATGTAGGTCCGATGCCCATCGGACCTACTCCTATCTCCTACATAAAATATCGTTTTAAATTGCTAGAATTTCATTGATACCTAACCCTAGTATTTTCTTCATCTTCTTTTAATAAAATAATTAATAGGCTAAAAAAAAAAAGCTGGAGTTATACCCGAAACTCTTCTGTGATAGAAAATGTCATTGGACAAGTCAATTGGAAATTTGTACTTCAGCTTTTCGGCCGTATAGCAATTCATTGCTTCAACTGCGTACCACTGGGAAAGCTACAAGAGTAAAACTGGCCCTAAAAGTTCCATTCACATAAAAAATAAAAAATAAAAAATTTGCACGCAAGCTGTGCTTACAAAATAAATTATCAATTACAATCTCGCTATGGACAGCAAGACCGCCATTGCACTTGCTACAAGCGATCCACCTTGTACCCGCTGTCAGCTATTTAAAATCTTGGAGCGGTCTCAATAACCGAAACGGTCATTCAATTTTGTGCGCCCATCACCAGTTTGACCTGCCACAATAATTTTTAACATGACTACATGAGTCTTGGTCTTGAGAGGAGTGGTTTCATGTTTTTTCAAACAGTACCAAACTTTATTTGCGACTCTTACCAGCTTTTTGTGCACTATCTAGTACCTATATAGGCCCCCAAAATGCTTATGCTATCACGGTAATATAATTAATAATAAGAAAAAAGAACTATTGAACTAACATGCTGGCAAATTAATAATTAATAATAGGATGTGTTGTTTGTCGCTCACCTAATATGGAAACAGCACTACATTTGATGTTCAAGTGCTCATATGCAATGCAAACTTGGAGGGAGATACAGTCAACAGTAGATGTCAGAATATTAGCAGATGGCCATTCATTGCAAGAAATTTGGAACTGTTCATTGCAACTGGGAGGAAGTCGGTACTGGAATCAAATGCGGCCAATCTTGTTGAGCTGTGCATGCTGGTTATTATGGAAACATAGGAATGAGATTGTGTTTAGAGACAAGAGATTGCCACCGAGAATACTGGCAGAACGAATAACACAGGAATTCCGGATGTGGGCAAGATACTGTTAACTATCTCAAATTAGCAGGGGTAGTTGTACTTTTCAATAGATGGCATAGATGATAGCACTGATGTAATGAAGTGGTGTAATGACTTAAAATTTCAATGGAATAAAATATATTTGGCAGCCACTGCCAAATTTTTCAAAAAAAAAAAACATGCTGGCAAATTAACAATGCATGTCTAGTCAACTCCATTACCAGGCAATCTGCAATGGAAAAATGACAAAAAACCAGGGCTTCCTTCACAAAATTACTGTATTACATGTACAGAAATTACCTTCAGGAGGCACCCAAGCTTCATGGTCCGAGCTTTCAAGAAAATCAGGTCTAGAAGGCCCCAAAACCCGTTTTTCTCTTTTACTTTTCTTCTCCATTTTATCACCATCTTCTAATTCATCCAAGGCTTGATACCCTCTCTCATGTTTGAGCAAAAGAGCAACCACATCGGCTACCGAGCTTTCCGGTTCAGTTTTAGTTGCTTTCGTATCCTTATTACCACTACTGGAATCCTCACTTCTAACAGGTTCTTTTCTCTTTCTCATTATGAGACCGGACCTAGCTGCCTCAATTTCATTAACATGACCTGATTGGGGCAGAAGCACCGCTTTTCTATCCTTGTAATCCACAAAACTATCACTTTCTTCTGTCTCTGTACTTTCCATTTGTACCTCATTCGCCTCGCTTTCTGTGCTAACCCTGGTAGCACCCAGCCACCGGGGTTTTGGTAAGGTAAATTTAGAAGCTGGTTTCTCTTTTTCTTCCTGTTCTATTTTTTTGGGAGGGTTAATGGGTTCTTGTTTTAATATGTCGGAAGGTTCTTTGGGTTCTTTAACTGGTGTTACATCAGGTCTTTTGGGCTCTTTAAATTGTGTTGTACTAGCAGGTTTCTTAGGCACCTTAAATGTTTTTGAATCAGTAGGTTTTTGGGGCTCTTTAAATGGACCTTTTTCAGATGACAATTGCTGGGACACTTTAGCAAGTTCTCTTTTTTTAGCAGCGTCTCCCATCGGATCGGCTATTTTGAGAAGATATGTAACTTTCTCTAACTCGGTTTGGAGATCAAGAAGATCTTTCTCAACTTTTGCAACCTTCTCATGCACTGTAAAATTAGGGTTACAGAAAGGGGAAAAAAATATAAGTAAATTACCAAGAAGGTTATACTCAAGAAGTTCTGATGATAAAAAGAGAACCACAAGGCCAAAAATTACAAAACCAAGATTTATGAAAAATACTTGAGTGCATTTGCAACTTTAGAATATTTGAGTTACCTTTTGGGAATTGTCATAACTTAATGGCATGGGCTAGGTATGAAAATGAAAAACTAAAGAAAGCATGAAGTGCACTAAGGGACAAAGAGGGAAATATTCAGAAGTAGAAAATGTGAAGCAAACCTAATTGAGAAGAAAGCCCAGTCATATAAGCATCAAGATCATCTCCATCTTCATTTTTCCCACCTCTGGTTGATGCCAATTGATTTTTCTCGTCTTCAAGTGATTTTCTTATCATTTCCATCTCATTAATTATTAAATCCCTTTTGTCAAGAAGTGAATCGGCTGTCTCCACAGTTTGTTGTTCCCCACTAGATGATTTGTTCTTTTTCTTAGTTCGGTCATAGAAGTCATCCTCATCACTGTTAAATTCGGATTTATATTTTGTCAGTAACTCAATTTTAAGGGAATAAAACATACCTCAACAGAGCTACAAATTTCTAAGTTTTACTTCACTCAACCATTTTGTTTATGTCATCTTACTTTTTGCTATTGGAGTATGAAGTTTAATACAAAACTAACTGGCTTTTTTCCACAAAAAGAAGTTTCTTTGGCAGTTTAAGAGGCAATTAACAAACAAGATAATATGTTTCTGTTTAAGTATTAAATGAGCTGCTCATAAACCTAAAGATTAAAAAATAAATGTTGAATTTCGACCAAAAAAGCTGTGGATGGTTTAAACCATACTTAAAAGAGTACTGCAAAACTTGAGCTCGTACAATTTTGGTTTAAAATTAAATATGTCATACAGTGTACCCTCACTTGAATCAACATATCATAAATGTAATTTGAAAAACACCATACCTAGTGACACCTTCTTCTTCCTCAAAAGCCCCTTTCTTCTTGCCATGAGCTCCTTTCCCAGAACGAGCACCTACACTTTCCCTTATACTCTCATTCAATGTTTCCTCTAGGTTATCTAGCTCCTCCATTAACTGTATTCAACAATGATTATTAATTAACTTCAAGTTTTGAATTGGCTGATTTGGCTTTGAACAGATCCCTAATAAAATTTAGATTGTAAAAAGGAGTTGTCAATCAGGATAATTAACAAACAGAGGGTAAAGCAACAAAAAGGCTCCAATGGTTTACTCAACTGACATATCTTGGAAACAATACAAGCGAGAACTCACCTCAGTGATCCTTAGTTCGTTTCTTGCAATTTGAGTTTGTTGACCTTGAGTTAGCCCACCTTGGTTTATATCCTTTGCTCTGATGGCATCTATCTCTTTCTTCATGTGCGCAACCTAACATGGAGGATTATGATAGAGCTTAGAGATCTCGAATTGCAAATTTAAACTGCCAAACAATAATCGTTTTTTATCAATTATAAATTTCATTAGATCCATACCTTTTCAATTCTCTTTACTATTTTGCTCTTGGTTTTTTCCTGCCGTTCAGTGAGCTGTCCCTTATAGGTTTGCCATGTTATTTCATCAACATCAACCTAGAAGAATACGACACGAAGAGATAATATTAGCACCGAGGATATAAGTAATAACAAGTTTAATAGAATAACTGTACATATGGAAAGAATATTACCTCGGGGTCTTCCTCAATGGCATCCTCACCCATGCCCCATGATATACCCTCAGCAAGAGAAGCTTCCCTTTTGGCACGGGCAAGTGACTCTTCACGGTCCCGCCTCTCATCCCTAGCTGCCTTTGCCTCCCTTATTTTGTTCAAATCCCCCTCCTTAATTTAAAAAAAAAAAGTAAGACAAATAAACAATATTAAATAAACTACCTAATAGGCCATCTTCTGTTTAAAATTAAAAAGTTAGTTTTAGTCTTGGAAGCAGACTCTAGATCAAGAAAGAAATGGATCTGAAATTTCATATTTATTGAGGAAATGTCAAAAGAAACAGAAAGAGCAAAGTGTATAGTTTCAAACTTACTGGAGGCATCAAGTCAGACGGACCTTGAAATACGTAGAGACGAGTTGACCTGACAGAAATCAATTAAGAAAAGAACTGCATAAGTGTATTTGCCCAAGTAGAAGTCAGATTCAGAAAAAACAGAAGGAACTTGAAATAGCAAAAAGGAAGAACTGGCAAGTAGTTTACTTACATGCCAAATCTGATCACATCACCAACATGAATTTCTGTGTATTCCTTCTTCGTAACCTGAATTTCAAACATGAGAATTTAGATGTAAAGAATTATTCGAGTTAAAATCACTGCTATTGTGTCTTAAATGAAAAAGGTTTTCTAGCCAAATATTCAAATCAGTGGAATGAAACAATAGCCAAATGTTTTTAAGTTATTAACTCTATTAGCTTAGGTATATTAATATTTGATGAATTAGGTGGGCATATTTTTGCTCATACCAATAGTATACAATAGCAAAAAACTATATTAGCAAGGCAGCAAGGCTATTTACCTGATTCTTGTTAATAAATGTACCATGGGTACTACCAAGATCAAAGAGAAACACTTCACCGTGTCCTTTGAACTGAAGAACTGTTGCGCAATTGAAACAAAAAGAGCACAGTAAGGAAACATTTTAAGTCACACATTTCTAAATATTCAAAGTAGAAAGCTTTGATAACGATTGCAGAGAGAGAAAGCACTGCAATAAGTAATCTTAAGAGACGGGGGCCAATTCAGTTATCATACCTGATAGGGTTCGGCCCTAATAATTCATCTATTAGGGGCATCAATCTAGGCCTAAATCTTCAGCCCAAAAACCCACTTCGGAGCGCAAAGGCCCACTTTGGCACTGACAAAACCCTTCGGTGGGGCCCCATCTCATGCAATATGCCCCCAAAACCCAGACAATAAACAGCTACAGACAAAATTGCCAAGGTCACCCTCCTATGTTACAACAAATAGAGGCCCCATGCCATCATTTCCAACTCTCCGATCATCCCTAAACCCTAGGTCATGCCTTAAACTTCTAACATACCTCGGATCTGACCTGGGTCCTACGTCACTTGGTACTAACCTTGTACCGAGCTCATACCACTCTGGTACCAAACCCCCTTTCCGAGCTAGGGATCCAATCAATACCAGTCCTACACAGCCATTACCAAAATGTACCAATCCGACTAATCTACCGACCCTCACACCCAGATAAAAGAAGTTGCACCAAAATGTATTTAAGTTTATAGAATTTTCTAGAGGATATCAAGTACTAAATAAAATATGGCATACCAGCATGAAATCGTGAAATGGTGGGATGTTCCAACATAAAATCACAAAGTTCTGTTCTTCCAAACAAGTAAGCTCCTTTCTTTGACCTGCACCAATGCCTTTTATTAGGATAAAAAATTGCAATTTTGGTCAGCAGTACCAATAACAGTAAAGTTATGGCACTAACATCTTACTGGTATTTTTGAGACCATTGTATAATTATGTGTACAGCACTCATTATGAATAAAGGTTACGTTAGAAAAGAAAAAAATTAAAATCAAGAGAATACTTACACATCTAAATTCTCTACTATCAATCCTTCTTTGAGCACTTCAAAGAAGAACGGCTGATCAGGGGCCTCGCTCCATTCAGGGATAGTGTATGGTACTTGTGACCTAGCACTTTGCGAACTCAAACGCACCACGCTGGGTTTGTCATTAAATTTAGGTGCCGCATTAGGGTCTTCAAGTTTATCCTTGTCGGAATCCGGCAAGGGAGGGGCAGGTTCGTCGGAGCTGCTCGGTTCCTCCGGAAGAGGTTCATCCGAAGTAGGCGCAGGAGGTGGAGGCTCTGGTTCTGAACTGGAACTAGAGCTAGGGTTGGGGTTTGGTGTGGGCGGAGGTCCCATAGGTACCTTCATCTTCTTCTCCAACGGGTTTTAGAAGAGGGGAAGTGAGCCGGAGAAGCGGAGCGAACTCGGAGAAGAGCGTAAGGTGCGGGTCGGGTTACAAATTATATAAGAAACCGACATGGTACGCGGCCCAAGATCTGATTCGGACTAGGAGCCAGAAGGCCTCTCCTAATGGGCCTAAGCCTGCATAAACCACACTTTTTCATTCAAAAATAAACAAATTGTAATTGATTTCAATCGCCAACATTAGATTCTAATTATCTATTTTCAATTTCTAACGTTTTAATGATCATCTTTATCTAAAATTATCATTAATTTGCATATTTATGAGAGTGTATTTGTGAAGGTAGCGGTTCTGATTTCTCAACAAGTTCCTGGTACCAGAAGACGGATCTTTAACATGACATAAAACTAATAAACAAGTCCCAACTCAAAACCATTTTCACATGCTTGTATGGCAGAAGAGCTGCCGCGTGTGCTCAGTTCATGCCAGCACAACATGATACATGCCTATGTAGATCCAAATCAAAGCAAACAGGTGATTCACCTGATACAGAATGGAAAAGTTCAAGGGGAATAAGTACAGAGTACTTGACATTGCCTGAAATAGAAACAGTAAATCTATCCTCAATTAGGCAGAACTAGAAAAAAAAAGTAACAATAAAATCATAACAAGAATTCAATTCAGGATGACATCAGGTTCCAGAAATAATTTTAACAAGCCATTCATAATTTCACTTATTTCTACTCATCCATAAGGTAAAATTCTGTATCAAGGCCAAAGCTCATTCTACTCCAAAAAGCATACATGAACATAATATAAAATGCAACTCAACTAATAAATTGAGTGAAAAGAATTCTCATGCAACTCAACTAATAAATTGAGTAAAAAGAATTCTCGATATTCAACTATATAACACTCACAAAACACAACAACAGTGTTGTGTTTTATAATACACTTTACAAGATATAAATATGCACATGAACTAACAGAATTTTAATTTTTATTGTTCCACTAAATGGAGAAGGCGAATCAATTTTGAGAGTCGTCGCTCTTGGTGAACAGGGATCGTGCATCGCTGTACACAGCTATTGAATTTGAAAGTACAGCAAGAACAATCATGAAAACAGACAGGATTTTATCCTTCTTGCTTGCTATGCCATGGCGATCCCTAAAAAGATATAGATAAACAACAATCAGCAAATTAACATCATAATATATAAGTTCATAATTACAGAATTACATGAGATAAATAATAATATAATTTAAATAATAAACTTTTTTCCTATCCAGATGATTATAACCTTGGACAAGCAAGATATCAATATTAAATTAAATATCTAGATAATAAAAATCTGAAATAGTAAAGCACAGATACAGTACTAAACTTACTGTTACTCAACACGAGAGTGCTGAGATAATTCATCCCCCCCCCCCCCCCCCCCCCCCCCCACAAAAAAAAAAACAAAGAAAGAAAAAAACAAGGTAACTAATACAGCAAATAAATGAATAAATTAACTAATGAGAGAGGGGAAAGAAGAAGAAAGAAGAAAACTCACTTTAGAGTAATGGCAGCGGGGAAAATGAAAGCAATACAAACAGCAGCAGTTGCACCAGTAAACTGGAAAGCATCCCAAATACTAGGTATAAAATTTGCAGCCAAGAAAATGACCAATAACAAGGCTGCAGTGATACCCGCAAACCGCCTATTATCCCCTGACAATGGCCGGCCAGAAGGGAACACGAGCCCATCCAAATTGAGCCTCAGTGCATGAAAAATAATGGGGAAAACCAGCATGAGGTGGATTACATAGCTGACTCTGACAGCGTCGTCTAAGATAGAGCTGTATGGGATTCCTAGGTTGGAATCGAAGTTTGCAAGCACATCATCTAGGGTATTCTCACCAAAGAGGAGGAAGCCGAAGAAGCTTGTGGTGATGTAGACTGTCGAGCAGAGCAGGAGGGATGTGCGCACAATTGGTTTTATTTGGGATGAGTCATCCAGTTCGTTATCAATGGTGTGAACTGAGTGGTACAAAAAGTTGTTAGTCTAATACTCTTATGAAACAAGATGGGGGCATTACGAATACTGAAACCATTGTTGGTTTTTTTTGTTTTTGTTTTTGTTAGATGAAAGAAATCATAGTAATTATAATAATCGCTGTAATTAGGAAATAGCCATTCTTCCCTATTTTAGATTTTCCTTTGGTCTATATATTTGGACAGTATTGTTAATTGAGAAATATAGCAATTTCCACTTTCAGTTATTAATAAAATATGGGAACTTTAATCAATGAACACCAGGTTTCATCTGTAAAGTAAAACTCAAACAAAAGAAAATTTAGCAGGTAGGAAAATATCTTGTACTGGTACTTGCCAGCCTGTACTGGTTTCAGAGATCACCACCAAGGCATAAGATCGAGATGATGATGACATTTTCAAGAGCAAATTGGTAATGCTATCAGTAAGTCATATCCTACTAACATTACAAAAAGTTTATGGTTCTGGTTAACTAGCATGACATCTAGTTGAAATTAACAGCTTCTTGATACAAAAACAGGGTATTAGTTGACTGAAATATCATTGCACAAAATAGCACAGCTAATTACCATTATAGTGGCAGATATAAGCAGTGACTAGAACTGGCACGGCAGTGAAGAGATTCCACACAGAATTCAGATCAGTTACCTCAGGAAACAGCTTGGGCATGGAAATGCCACCGCCTATCAACTTGACAATAGCAATGCCAGCTGTGATCACAACGAAAACAACCGCAAGCGCTACTGAGATAGCTGAAGTGTATCTCAGTGAATCTGCAAAGCAACCAAAGTGTCAAACATTAGGGGCCTTATTTCAATTCAAGAGGTGATCTTTTTTCACGGGGTACAAAAACAGCATATGTGCAATTTGTAAAATAAATACAACTTTAGAGCTCACACTGTAATTTGGGACATCAATAGACATATTTTACAACCGCATAAAACACAGTTCACATTTTGTACAATTAATTACACTCAAGCTGCACTTACCGACACGCTTGAAGCAGGCAAGAGGAGTAAATACACACAGAGTGGTGACAAGGAGGATGACAAAACGGCTGTTCCACCAATGGGACCCGAACCAGCCCTCTAGCACCCCAAAATGGTGGACCCCACTTGCAGAAGTACCCGATAGCACGTCCCCTGCAAGCAACCTCACTCAGTTAATTTTTTATAGTGCGAAGCAACAAGAAAATTTATATGCATATGCATCAATTTTATTATATAGCTAGATAAAACAATGGCTCTTTTAATTTTGAATGCTTGTCCAAATTTTAATGCTACTCAGCTGAGAATTGAAGAGTGAAGACATTCACCTAGTCTAGACTCTTCAAGTACATACAAAATAAAGAACACAGCTTATGCTAAATGATAGTAATAAAACTTGACCAAGAAATTATCCAGCTAAGGAGTAAACTAACAGAAAAATGGCAAATATTTCGAGTGGATATTTAACAGCAACAAAAAATACTCAAATAAAAATCACAAGTCAGAAACTAAAATTATACCAATAATAATCATGTAGACGATCATGACCCCGACATTATTCACTACCACACAGACTTGAAGCAGACTTTTCCCCACCTTTCCAAAGGTATCCCCCATAACCTCCCCATAAGACACCGCCTTACAAACCCGACTAAACTTGATGAGCAAATCGATCGACGACTCGGTCAGAATTGCCCCGAAAACTATCATAAGCAGCCCCGGTACGAGACCCAGAACCTTCATGGTGGCCGGAAGCGCCATGATTCCTGCACCAACGATTGTAGTCGATAGATTGAACACGGCGCCGGCAAACGAGGCGCCATCGAATTCGTCATACCCACCTTCTCCATCTTCATTCTTTGTTGGTAAAAGAGGTGTCCTTTCTTCTACTATCTGCTTGTTCTTGCGATTCCCCCTCTTCTCAACTGGATTTGTGCTCCCCATGGTCATTCTTAATTTCTAAATTGCTTTTTCGGGAATCAGGGAAAAAAATAATTGAAAGGATTCGAGCTTTGGTGTATGGATAATACTAATAGCCTAATCGTTGCCTCCCGTACCGTACAAGGTATATGGAGGTCAAATTATACTTGGTTTTGACTGAGATAGGCGGATTAGAGAACCAATCAGATAAATTTGCGATAAATTGAGGAATTTTGGAGGGTTGTCAAAGGAGAAGAGAGAATACGGGACGTCTGTTCTACGATTTTCCCCTTAAGATATTCTCTCCTTTCCTTTTTCCAGCTCCTCCCCTCAAAGGGTCAGAAATGGTGTTTCCATCAGAAAAGAAGAGGTCGAGGGGTAAAGATGTAATTTCGGCCTCCACAAAACATTATTTGGTGGACCCGTTCTACAAGAACTATACGTTACCAACCGTGGGACCTGCGTGTCCTCCTCATGAAGCTTCACCGGGATATCTTACGGTCAGGTTGAATACGGATGACGTGGCTAGTGGTTATTGGTTCAGATAGTCGATGATGGCTATAGCCTGGCAAATCAAGTGGTGCCTTGTTTGATATTGAAGGAGAGACTTTATTTTTTCTTTTTCTTGGTTGTGAGCCCGTAGCCGGGAGGCTAGAGTCTAAACCTCTAGTAGGAATGGTAAACGGCCGAAATTTTTATATATAAGAAAATAAATTAAAAAATATTAAAAATGAGAAACTGTTCCTGGGATTTCGAAAAATAAGAAGGCAGGTATATGCCATGGCGTCCCAGTGGGACGCCATGGCATACTCCAGCCAGTCAGAAAAAAAAGGAAAAAAAAAAAAAATTTAAAAATACGGGACGCCATGGCATATCCCGACCCAGGAAAAAAAAAAAAAAAAAAAATAGAGACGCCATAGCATATCCCGACCAGGGAAAAAAACGTAAAAAAAAAAATAAAATAAAAAACGGAACGCCATGGCATACTCCGGCCCTAAAAAAAATAAAAAATAAATAAATTTTTTTTTCTGCTGTGTTCAGTTAGAAATCTAATAATTTTGATCAGATTCAAAATTCATTTTAGAGAAAATGGCTACATGGATTTTTGTTTTCTTTATATCAAAAAAATAAAGGTATGAAAGTCTAGTTTTCAGATAATATAATTTCTCTATACAAAAATATTACAGATTGGTACAGTTTTAGCGATTAATTGACAGAGGTCAGAATTCAGAAAAGCTGAAATTCCAGTGAGCAGTCCTATAATTTTGACCAGATTCAAAATTCAATTTAGAAAAAATGGCTACATGAATTTTTGTGTTATTTATATCAAAATAAAGGTATGAAAGTGTAGTTTTCAGATAATATAATTTCTCTATACAAAAATATTACAGATTGGTACAGTTTTAGCGATTAATTGACAGAGGTCAGAATTCAGAAAAGCTGAAATTCCAGTCAGAAATCCAATAATCTGACCTCTGTCAATTAATCGCTAAAACTGTATCAATCGATAATATTTTTATATAGGAAAATTATATTATCTGAAAACTATACTTTCATACCTTTATTTTGATATAAAGAACACAAAAATCCATGGAGCCATTTTCTCTAAATTGAATTTTGAATCTGATCAAAATTATTGGACTGCTCACTGGAATTTCAGCTTTTCTGAATTCTGACCTCTGTCAATTAATCGCTAAAACTGTACAAATCTGTAATATTTTTGTATAGATAAATTATATTATCTGGAAACTAGACTTTCATACCTTTATTTTGATATAAAGAACACAAAAATCCATGTAGCCAATTTCTCTAAAATGAATTTTGAATCTGATCAGAATTATTGGATTTCTGACTGGAATTTCAGCTTTTCTGAATTCTGACCTCTGTCAATTAATCGCTAAAACTGTACCAATCTGTAATATTTTTGTATAGAGAAATTATATTATCTTAAAACTACACTTTCATACCTTTATTTTTATATAAAGAACACAAAAATTCATGTAGCCATTTTTTCTAAATTGAATTTTGATCTGGTCAAAATTATAGGACTGCTCACTCGAATTTCAGCTTTTCTGAATTCTGACCTCTGTCAATTAATCGCTAAAACTGTACCAATCTGTAATATTTTTGTATAGATAAATTATATTATCTGGAAACTAGACTTTCATACCTTTATTTTGATATAAAGAACACAAAAATCTATGTAGCCATTTTCTCTAAAATGAATTTTGAATCTGATCAAAATTATTGGATTTCTAACTGAACACAGCAGAAAAAAATTTGAATTTTTTTAAATTATTTTTAGGGCCGGAGTATGCCATGGCGTCCTGTTTTTTTAAATTTTTTTTTTTTTTTTTTTTTTTTTTTTTTTTTTACGTTTTTTCCCCTGGTCGGGATATGCCATGGCGTCCCTTTTTTTTTCCCGGGTCGGGATATGCCATGGCGTCCCGTATTTTTAATTTTTTTTTTTTTTCCTTTTTTTTCTGACTGGCTGGAGTATGCCATGGCGTCCCAGTGGGACGCCATGGCATATACCTGCCTTCTTATTTTTCGAAATTCCAGGAACAGTTTCTCATTTTTAATATTTTTTTAATTTATTTTCTTATATATAAAAATTTCGGGGTAAACGGCTACCGAAAGAAACCTCATGCACATGGTTCAGGCGTCTGGACTCGGTGCTCCGAAATTTTTATTAATCGAAAAAAAATAAAAAAAATATCGAAAAGGAGCGAAACTTTAGTCACAATTTTAAAAGTAGTTAGAACGGGATTAGTGGTACCGTCCCATGGGACGGCATTTTCCTCGCCGTCCAGATTAACCAGTGTTGTAAAAAACGGTCTTAACGGCCGATTAAACGGCCGTTTAATCGTTAACGGCGGCCAAACCGTTACGAATATACTAAACGGATGCCTGTTAGCGGATGAGAACGATTAATCGGCCGTTTATGCCGATTAATCGGCCGTTTATTCCGATTAATCGGTCCAGAATTTTCAGATCAAGTGATTTTCTACCTATCTAAAAAAATAGTAAAAAAATTCGAAAAAATGTAAAATTTGGTTTGCAAGTACATATTTATTTTATAATCATGTTGAACGGTTCAGATCGACCGTTAGGATTTTGAAAACTCAAATATTGAACCGTAGCAATGCCCAATCCGTGCTATGCATAGTACTGTAGCCTCACTCTTCTTCTATTATTTATATACCATATATTTTTCTTACTTACTAATGTAATTTTTTCAATTAGTATGACGTGTACATTTATGAAATTAAGTTGTTATCATAAACTAAGTTTAGTGATTTTATGTTGGAATATTTCATTTATTTCAAATAATATGTTATTAGTATTTGAAAAAACTTAATTCTCAAATTTATTTTTTCATTAAATAAATGTGTTACTTACACATGTAAAAATATTTATGTGTTAAGAAGAAATAAGCGTAGTGTCATGTTATAATAATAAAACTAAGTTAGATTAAGTTTATTTGATAAGTTTAATGAGTTCAATAAATTATTTTTAATAAATTATGATATATATACATAAATTTAATAAAAACGCTAAATTGTCCGCATAATTCCGATTAATCGGCCGCATACCGATTAATCGCTTGACGGTACCCCATCCGTCCAACGACCGCATACCGTTATTTACAACACTGAGATTAACAATCCGCTAACCCCCCTAACCCCGCTAATCAATTTCCGGACGGTAATATCAATCCCGTCCCACAAGAAAAAAATAAATAAATAAAAAGGCCGGACGGTACCATCGTTGCCGTCCCAGGAAGAAAAAAATAATAATAAAAAGGCCGGACGGTACCATCGTTGCCGTCCCAGGAAGAAAAAAATAAAAAATAAAAGGTCGGACGGTACCATCGTTGCCGTCCCAGGAAGAAAAAAAAATCCGGACGGTAATCTTGATGCCGTCCCATACTTTAATATAATGCCCGCGGAGTGTTATTCGAGTCCGTCGCAGCTTAGACAGAAGAAAGAAAGAGTTATATTATTTCCATTCGCAATTTAGACAGAGTAGGTTATCATATTTTTTGTTTAGCAGAGTCAAGTCTAGCAGAAACAAATCGAGCTCCAATTGAAGTGGTTAAATACAGAAGCATCTCAAACAGGTAAATTTTTAATTACATGATGATTAATTATATGTAATTTATTTATTTACGTATTGTTTACATATTTATTTACATATTCTTATACAGCAAAAAATATATATTTTTTCTTTTTGCATTTTATATTTAATGAAATGTATCTTAATCAAAATTGAATTATTATATCTTACAAATTTGTTACATATATGTACCAGAATATATGGTACACTGCATAATTGAATTAAATTTTGAAAAAGTACCTTAACTGTATAAGAAAACAAAGACGGTACGTACATTTTGAGCAAAAGTGGTACTTTTGTACATAAAAAAAGTCAACTGATTTTTTGTATTCTTGTTAGGAAAAAATCACAGTATATCATAAATTTGCATTTTTAAGTAAAAATCATTTTTATTACAATAAATTAAAATATTGTTTTCCGTATGAGAAGTCGTACACTTGTAGGTTTAAAATTTAATATTTGCACTTGAGACGCCTTGAAGGTTTTGGCAATTAATTAATGTTTAATAAGTATAAATACAATTACTATAATAATTGATCATATTCTAACTTTTTAAATTTTTCTTTTTAATTAGCATGAGTATTGTTATTATGTTATAAATTCTCTTTGTTAAAAGGAATAACAAAATTTTAAGAAAGCTTGGGGCAGAACGTAAGTAAGTCCAGAGGTGGCTAAGTTACCTCCAACATTTCCAAATTTTTTAGGAAGTACATAGAAATTCAACTCAAATTTGTATTTTTTTATATATTAGCCACTCCTATGTAAAATACAAAAAAAAATGTAAAAATACACCTTTTAATTATATATTGTTTGAACATGTTTAAATTTTTAATTATAAATTGTTTAAAGCAGTGAACGTGTTTAAATTTTTAATTATACATTGTTTGAATCAGTGAACGTGTTTAAATTTTTAATTATACATTGTTTGAATCAGTGAACGTGTTTAAATTTTTAATTATACATTGTTTGAAGCAGTGAACGTGTTCAAATTTTTAATTATATATTGTTTGTAATTTTTTAATTACATGTAATTTATTTATTATTTTGTAGGCTAATTCATAAAAAAAAAAAAATCATGCTACTGGTGAGGATTCATTTCGGTGGTGAAATACGACACGGTCGTAAAGGAGTGGAGTACAGTATTAGCCCTCAATTCTCATTGAGCGTGACTGGTGAACAAGGTTGGCACGATGTGAAAGGTGAAATTTATCGCCAACTTGGATATTCCGAGAGTGAGTACAACCTAAAAGCACATGCACGGGTTAATGTTGGTACAACAACCCGACGTTATTATGAGAAAATAGAAATCGTGTGCAATCAGAGTTGGATAGGTATTTATAACCAAAGTATGTCTGCCCAAACCCAGTATTGTTATATCGATTTATACATTGAGTTGGTTCGACCGTTAGAATTTTAAAAAGTACCATATTGAACCGTAGTACACTAGCCAAAGTACCATAGCCTCACTCAGTAAGTAACTATAAATATAATTCGAAATATTTTGATTTTTCATATACAAATCAATGTATCAAAATACTAATTTTTTTTATACAGCAAAAAATAAATACATAAGTTACACGGAAGTTACATCTATAAATCAACTATTATTTATAAGACAGAGATTCAAATGCCTTCATTTTTCGTGCCTCCATTGTGTTTCCATTTTTAATAACTTTAATAACTCAAAATTTAAAACTTAAAAGTCAAAATAAAACTGTTAGATATGATCTATACCATTTTATCTATGCATGTATAAAAAATTATAACATTTCAACTTTGTTTTGATTGTCATCAAGAACTTGTAAAAACATACTAATGTGGATAATTTATAAACGTTAATTTTTTAACTTATTGATTCACATAAAAACAAAATCGAAATATGATATTTTTTTTATGAGAACATAGAGAAAATAACATAGATCACATTTAACCGTTTTATATTGACGTTTGATAAGCATAAATTATATACACATTTGATCTAGTTTTTATCATAAAATAACTCCAATTATCATGTATTTTGAATATAAAAAGAATAAATTACACCTAGAATCAAGTTACTGCGGTAGTTTGGCTTTAAAATGCAGGAAAAGACGAAAAATGATGTAATTAGGGCTGAGTGCGGATCAACCACCCGCACTGAGATTCAGTGCGGACGCACTCAGTACTTAGCCGATTTTCCAGCCTCTCAGCACAAGCCAGGATTTTTCCCGAGCGTAATGCGTCCGCACTCACACGCCAATGCGGGTCATCCATCCGCATTTGGTACTTAGTCGGATTTTCAGAAACTGCAGAAGCTCAGCAGTGCGGGTCCTTCACCCACACTCCCCACCAGTGCGGACGCACTCAGAAGATTACGCAGGATTTTCGCCAAGTTAATTAAGGAAAGTTGAATCCAGTGCGGATCAACCATCCGCACTCTCAGCCAGTGCGGACGCACTGAACACGCAGACAGCCAGAATTACCCGGTTTTAACACTGTTTCTATTTTTGGCACTCCAAGGACACGTTTTAAGAAGCCAAAAAATAGCAATACAACTCAGCCATATTTTCTGAAAGAAATGTCAAAAAGAAATGTCAAAAAGAGCACCCACTAACTCCACATTCTAGCCTCTAAATTGGGTATGATCTCTTGCTATAAAAGGGCTAGAACTTTCCCTTCCAAAGGATCCACTACCATTCTCTCTCTACACACAACTCAGCCATATTTTCTGAAGAAGGTGAAGTTTTCAAGCAAGGAGAAGAAGGGTTTCTTGAGCAAGATTCGGCAAGATTGAGGTTCTAAATTCAAAGGGTGTAATTATTCTTTATTTCATTTCCTCTTGTTATTTGCCAAACTTTGCAATGTTTCCCTCCAAGAGGGAGTACTTCTCTATCTAGGGGTTTAGGTCAATATGCATGAACTTGTTTAATTCTATTTTATTCGATTATTTGCTTTTATTGTGATTGTTTTATCGGATTTGATTGTTAATTTCTGTGATTTTAATAATTTGTGTTAAATACATAATTAGTACTTGAATTGTAGCATCTCGTTTTGGTTTCAAAAGAACCAAAATTGACTAGGATCAATAGGATAGTACCAAATTATGAATGCAAATACCTTAGGTTTTAGATTAAGATTCTAACCAATTTAATCTAAGCCGGAACTACAGAAATTAAGGTTAGGGATTTGGTGAAGAACCTAAACGAGAAGTCAAACCCTAATTAGGACATCTCAAATCGAGTCGGATATTGGTATCATGAACTTAATTGAGAAGTACCAATATTTGATGAGAGGAGAGACTAACAAGAGCTTATAGTCTAGGTAGCTAGGATGAAGAACCTAAAAAGTGAAGTCCGAATTACTTAGACACGTTATTAATTCACGAAAGTGACCCTTAATGACATATTAGGTTAGAAACCTCATCAAATCATACATGAATTTAAGCAAATACCGAATGAATAGAATTAACAAGGGATTGTAGACCAAAGACCTCTAGATTCTCTAAACCTTGAAAACAAACCGACTTTTCTCTCTTTTACTTTTACTTTTAATTGTTTAAAACTCCTTTTTTCGGGTATTGAACCCAACCATAGGACTTTTACTGCAAACCCCTCCAATTTACTTTATTGCACTTTTCTTTCTTTTCTGAAATTTATCATCTAAAGTTGAAAATTAAGTATTTATCTTACTCCTTGTGGTTCGATACCCAATAATAAACTACACGGTAGGATTGTATACTTGCGATCTAAACCGAAAGTGTATTTGAGGATAAAGCTTTTTACATATACCCTTTGCACGTATCAACGTTTATGATTTAAATTTTGAGTTATTAACGTTTTAAAAATGGAGACATTGGAGGCACAGAAAATAAAGGCATTTGAACCCTCTTCTATTTATAAAAAAAACATAAAATAGTATGAATATTAGACGAATAATCATGACATTTATTTAATTAATTTACCTATTTGTTAGAGAAGATGCATAAAACGAACAAAACAGAACACATTATTGTGAACCTTGTTATCATGGTTCGTATGATATGTGTTGCTATTGAAGATTGGGTCAGAACCGTAAGATCTAAATCAGATGATAGAATATAATTTTAGCTAACCAGAGATGTAAATCAGATGGCCTCATGGCCCACAACTCTCTATCATTCGTGCTATTTATGAAATGAAAAATTGCGGAAATGAATTTTATATCACCACATGCGGCTCGGGCCAACCTTTTTTTTTTTTTTAAATGCTTGTTTTTTTTTTATTATTGTTATTGGCGCCAATTATTGATCATGTGGAGCAGCCGAGGATCTCTCAAATAGCCAAATACGTCACTTTGTTATTTTTTTTTTTTGAGGGATAGTGAAAAAATTTCCACTAAAAAATATATTGATGAAAAAAGATATTTACAAAATCATTTCCTATTCCAAAAGAAGTAGTGAAACGGTAAGGTAACACTTTGTTATTTATTAAACTTAGCCGTCGCGATCAATACATGAGAGCCATGCCCCCATCAATTAATATTGCGCACTTGAGCATCATTTTTTTTAATCCCATTTTGAATAACAATAATATCTCTTTTTTCAATATTAACAACTTTATGTATCTTGTGCATACATGCGTCGCATGTATATTTAAAATTTTAAAATACATGCATTCTATTTCTATATCCCCATCTCTAAATAGATATTTTATTTTAAGTAGTGAATGACAAATGTCTGAATACATCGTTCACCTAACACTTCTAACTTCTGCAGTCCTCACAAATAGTCCGTGAACATATAAACAATTAAACAAATAAATTGATTAGAGAAATTGACTATGCATTTCGCTGGATTATTCAGCAGAAATGTTATTATTTGACATTTTTTAACTGATGATATGTTATGTTATGTAAATTAATTTATTTTAACTTTATATATTAAAATTTCGGCCCGTATCTCTTTATTAAATTATTAGTTATCTGCAATTATTTTTCAGGACAAAAATAGTTGCCAGGTGGCCCATCTTACGTAGACAAATTTAATACGGAAACGAATCATAAACTATAATTGATCTTTGCTAATTGCTATAGCTAAGTATGATTTTGAACAGGTCATTTGTCATTAGAGATTCCTGTGGGCCCAGTCAGATGCATCGCCTCGCACCTCAGCTATCAACCCTTTTTCGCGTTTGTCTCGTTTGTCTCGTTTGTCATTTTTTAAAGTTTGGGACCCCATGAGGTATCATATCAACCCTTTTTTCTGGACAATGATGTGGCGTATATAATATGGTTAACTGTTCTAAAATGCGGGGTTTCAATATATGATCGCCGCATAGAGCCGACATTTTTATTAATATCCAAAGTTAATTACAAATTAATAAATATAGTAGGAATTTATAAAAATATCTATATCTGTTAGAAAATGGCCGGTTTTAATTTTTATAGTACCGGCTATTTAATGACCGATACTAATTTTTTTTTTGCTTTTTTACAGACACTTGAATAGCAAGTTGCTGAAATCTAACACTAAAAATTTAATTTTTTTTTAAATATTTGTTAGATTACTTTTTGTGATGTATAATTAGCATATTTATACTAAAATACGCTAAATTACTTGAAATTATGTTAAATTACACTGAATTACACTAAATTACGCTAAATTACAATAATTATGTTAAATTACACTAAATTTCGCTAAATTACACTAAATTACGCTAAATTAGGCCGATTTTGTGTCATCTTTCATAAATCATAAAAAATAGTAAAAAAATTTCAAAAATAATAAAAATTGGTATTCTACAAGTTCATTATATAACTAATTTACTGAGATACTTAGATTGAATAATAGAAATAAAAATCTTAATCGGAAACTTCAGCTCAAGTTTTGAGGCTCTTCTCTTTGTTTTTTGACAATTCTAAATTTTGAAATCCAGCAAAGCGGGCACTGACGCATGCGTATTTTCACAAACTTTCCGAAAAGTGATCATTTGCTGAAATCGGACACTTGAGCGCTGCTTTACGGCCGTTTGAAGTTTCGTCATTGTTTTTCGCCTTCTCAGTGAAGATATCATCCCTATTCATATGTAATTTAGCGTAATTTACAGTATTTTAGTATAATTTAACATAATTTAGTATATTTTAGTATAATATGCTAATTATATATCAAAAAAAAGTAATCTAACAAATATTTTAAAAAAAATTCGAATTTTTAGTATTAGATTTCAGCATCTTACTATTCATAGTGTCTCTAAAAAATAGAAAAATTTAGTACCGGTCATTTTCTGGCCGGTACTGAAAAAAATTAAAACCAGCCATTTTCTGACCGGTATGAATATTTTTATAAATTCCCCACATTATTGGTTATATTTATTAATTTGTAATTAACTTTGGATATTAATAAAAATCTCGGTGCATAGAGCATCAGTGACAGAGTAACTACAAATATGGTACAAATATGACAGTTGTTGTATGGGGCTGATTCAATGCTTGATGCAGAGGTAAATAATATACTAATATGAGCATCATGAGTTGCCTAACAAGATCACAAATAATGGATTCTCAATACATACACAGCAAAGTGCAGAAATTTTCATTTATAGGGTAATTGTAATGTACATCTATTTTTTATGGTATATTTATTTGATATCTTGAAAATATTGTTAAATTTTTTGAGATAAAACAATACTGTTCAAATTAAAAATTAAAATTATATAAGTATTCTCAATTATTTAATGCAACATGTATTAAACTTGAGTCGATTTAGAACTTAATTAGTAATTCATCATAAAATTCGTTAAAACTTCACCTTTAAAAGTCTTTAAATTTTTTGATGAAAGACTAAATGTCTTTCATATAGGTCAAGTTTAATATACATGTAATTAAAAATGAAGAACACATCAACCATTTTAAGTTTTATAATTTATAAAATATATTTTAAGACATAAAATGAATTAAACATATTAAACGTATGCTAAAACTACTATAATTGTAATAATGTTCTTCATCATTTTACATCTAAAATAAGATCTGAGAAATTCATTCAAAGAGTGTCAATAGGCCCTAAAAGCCCGTATCGGCCCATTTACAACTACTGGTTTACCAACATATGCTCCAATAGTGAAGGTCCATATGTGGAAAGCTCAGTGAGTGCCTCTTTTTAATTTTTGATAAATATTATTTTCTACTGTTCGCAACTTGCAAGTATGTTAAAAATTTGTGTAGGATTTTTCTTATTATTATTCTTCTCCTTTTTCTTCAAACAAGTTGAGCTAGGCTAGAAATGAAACCCAATCGGAATTAGCAACAAAGGGACTTCTCAGGAGATCACCCATTCTAGTACTACTTCTGCTCAATTCGTGAGGGTTTCATTTCTATAAAGAAGCTGTTTTTTTTTTACCGCTGGCTCACCAAGCCTGTTACGAATCCTCCTTTTTTCTGACTTGAAACAGACTGTGTAGAAATTACACAGGCAGAGTTTGTGTAAGATCTTTATTATAATTAAAAAAAAGGGATCAAACCAGACTTGGTCTGAATTCATTTAGAGATAATTTTGACTCGCGTGTGATCATGATTGATCAAGTCACAGAATTAATTTGATCCGGTCCACTTAGATTTAAGATACAATTTAAAATAGGCATAGCTTTGCCTTCCTACGCCAAACTCTAGCAAAATATTCATAGAAGTAAAACATAGTTAATGGATCGAATGGGCTTAAACGGATCACATGTATATATATATCTTAAAAAATAGTAAAAAAAATTCAAAAAATATAAAATTTGATCTCCAATCATATTTTAACGTATAAATTATGTTGAGCAGTTCGGATCGTCTGTTTGAACTTTGAAATTGAATATAAAGATATTGGAGTATGATTGGGGCATGAAACAATGAAGCATTTGAGCCTTCCTCATATATATATATATGAGGAGGGATCAAATTACACTATTTTATGGTGACACATCTTGACACTATAAGTTTATAAGTCATGTTTGTGATTTCAAAATTCAAACAGTTGATCGAACAGTTCAACACGATATCCATATTAAAATGTGCTTGGAGACCAAATTTTACATTTTTTTAATTGTTTACTATATTTTTAGAATTTTTTAAAATTGTTGTTTTTCAATGGTCCAGAATTATCCAAAAACAATAATTTTGTACATATCTTAATAAATAATATAAAAATTCCCAAAAAAAATGTAAAATTTGGTCTCCAAGCACATTTTAATAGGAGATCATGTTGAACGGTTCAAATTGACTGTTTGGACTTTGAAATCACAAAAATAACTTATAAATATATGGTGTTAAGATGTGTCACCATAAAATGATGTAAGAGCATCTACAATGGAGATTTTTTTTAAATTGCTAATCTTATGTGTTAATTGCTAATACAATTGCTGAATTGTAGGTCGATTTCTAAAAAAAAAATTTGCTTATAAATCAAACGATTTCTTTTGGACATGCTGGTACTCTCTCTCTTTCTTATTGGCTATGACCCCTTTGTTTTTTTTTCTTATTGGCTCTGACTTAATTTCTGGGATGGAGGGGTTGAGAAATTAAAAGGAACTTAATTTTTAAACAGTGCTTTATAGTTGTTTTTTATTTTTTACAGATTGCTGGGTTGGAGATGCTCTAATTGGATCCCTCATATATATATATATATATATATATATATATATATATATATATATATATATATATATATATATTGCTTCAGAGATTGTAAAATGTGGTTATAGCAACAACATAAATAAACACACTCGTAAATTGATATACACTTTTAATTTGTAATGAATTTCCCAAATTTTATTTATATAAGCGACATTTTTAATTTGATATTACAATTTCAGCTTGGCGATCCAATAATATGGTTCACGCTTGGTCACTAATTTCGTAGCAACTAAATACTCTTCTTATTTGTATTTGGTGGAGAACCTTTTTTTGGATCCGTATCCTCTGCATTAACTCAAAAGGGAATCTTTTGAGTTAATGAATTTCATCCGTTTGATTTTAAACGGAACCAATCCGGCTCGTGTCTATAATATAGGGGGCCCTTTAATATGAGTGCAGATCTAGTTCACACGAATCTTAAAATAAATTGCACAGTCAAGATTCATTAACTCAAAAGATTCTCTTTTGAGTTAATGCAGAGGATATGAATTCCCTTTTTTTTGGGTTAGTGCCTTAGTGGAGCTTTGTCTCGGTGACCTGCATTATAAACCGCTACATAAAGAGCGTAACATAAGATGTGGTCAAGTACTGTTGCTTAGCTTGACTGGGTCAAAGAGGATAAGAGACGCCTCCAAGTGCTTTTGGAATTATATATGGTAGATACTAAACAACTCAATCATGCTTCAGCAATTAATGTAGAGTATAAGATTAAGATTGTACTGTCCTGTACTACATATAACTATACAAGTGAAGATCAGCTGTTTTTCTAACTAAGTTTAATTTTTTTTTCCCTTCATTACAACATCAACAACAAATTCGTGTTGGTTTCTTTGTTAATGGTAATAGGTGTTATTTAGGCTCCAACTTTATTTTTCAAAATCTAATTGTTTCCTTACAAAATTAGAGTGAGGCTATGGTAATATGCATATTACGAATCAACATGTGCTATGGATTCATGTCTCTATTTTCAACTTCCAAAAAGTTGATCCAAACCGTTAAACATGCATAATCTCCATATAAAAAATGTACTTATAGACCAAATTTTATATTTTTTAAAGTATTTTTTAAATAGATAGAAAACCTTTGTTTTTGAGTGGTCCAAATTTTTTAAATCAAGTGATTTTCTACTATCTAAAAAGATAGTACAAAATTAGAAATAATATAAAATTTGGTCTGTAAGTACATTGTATGGACTTTAGAACAAATATATGAGTCCATAGCATGGGCCGACGGGCCGCTATGTGATATGCATATTATCATAGCCTCACTCAAAAAGTGATATTAATGTTTCCACATAATACAACAATCTGACATTGTAATTAGGTTTATTAAAAAGAATGTCATAAAGGAGTTCTTACAACATCCAATTTATAGAAGAAGTCTAATTGCCAAGACGTATTCCGTTCAATAGGAAAAACAAGATGAAGTTGCATAAGAAAGAGATGTTCAACCAATCAGCAACTAAAGGGTAAACATTAAAAATTAAAAAAAAAGTGGGCCAGAGCAATACATTCACTAAAAAAAGGAGATAAAAAAATGTTCCTGATTTCTTTCGTTCTAATTCTTTGACTGTGTCAATGCAGACATTGATGGAGGGTACAAAAATATAAAGAAAATACGACTTGTAACTTGTTTGGTCAAATTAGAAGGGGAGGTTAACATTGAGAGGTAATTAAAAATATTTAAATAGAGGTTTTGAACTTACCACCTACTTTTTGTTGATTGTTATATTCTAATCTTTCTCTTTGTATATACCCTAATTTAGAAAATAATATGTTGTTGAAGTTCAGAAGAGGTTGACGGGCTCTATCCGTTAGTCATAATTTTTTTTTTTGTTTGTTATTTCCTCTCCTTCCATATCACTTCTACTATCGATCAACCAAATATGATAGAAGTGTGTACAAATTGATATAACATCCTTTTAAATCTTCATCAGCTACTCAAGTGGAACTTATTTCCCTGTTTCTTCTCTGTCTTCCCTTGTATGTGTTAGGCTCTTTCTCTCTGCCCCCTCCCCCCCCCCCTCCTCTCTCTGGTTGTAAGCAAGGGTTTATGCTATTCCAGTCCGTGGTACGCAAAATCTGCCATTGAATAGGTCACGTTTATGATTGCTTTTCCTTATTTTTACGATAAGTTCAATCTTCTTAAAAATTTTGATTAAATTTTAAGATGTTCAAATAGAGACATTTCTCATGTTATAGGTACAAACATATTATGATTTCGTCTTTTATTTTCATTTATTCCAGATGAATGACGATAGGCATCAAAGAGTGGGAGTCTCAGAATTGATTCGAAGCACGATATCAGAAGTGATGAACTCGGTTGCCACAGTCGAATCAGAAAAAGAGAAGCTCTTAGAAGTAGGCAGCTACCTGCACCGGGTTTCCCCTTCCATAATGGAGCTCCAATCAAACCCGAACCCGTCTCCTGTACTCGCTCAGATTCTTCAATCCATATCAACCAACGTCAACAATGCCAAGGACCTAGTTGCGAAATGCAGCCGGGTAGCACAATTCGACCCGGATGAATATATGAGGTCCATTATTGAGAATCTGCAGAAGGTAATCCTGGCAATTGGGGATGATCTGAGTAAGATACCTGAATCCTCTTTCGAGGACAACAAATATGCCAGTACAGCACTCAATTCCCTCGCACAAGAAATGCAGTAAGTGTTTTTTTTTTTTTTGTTAACTGACAAGGAATTGTATTTTGCAATTATTAATAGTTTGCAAAGTACCATAGTTACAATTGCAAACTGGCATAGCAGGTGCCGAATCTATCTGGTATATATGGTGTCTTTTCCCTGAAAGGGTAATTAAACCTTTGTTAATCTCTTAACCAATTTACACTTGCTGAAACATACCAGTTCAGTTTTATACCAAACCTGGCTCATGTAGTAATATATAGAAAATCAATATGTAGCAACTGATGATGAGTAAATAAATAAATATCCTAAATCAATCATGACAGGAGCACACAGCTCTACAAGAGCAGCAGTCTTTTTTCAGAGGTTCAATCCATGCCTGACTCGGTACAGATGCGGGACCCGCGATTGGGAGACTTCATCCCCAGGGAGAGCAGCTACAGGGGGGCAGAGCTTGTCGAGCCTTTGTACGACTCCTTTTTCTGCCCAATTACCAAGAAAATCATGATTGACCCAGCGACAATAGAAAGCGGCATAACATATGAAAAATCTGTGATTTTGGAACTATTTGAGAAGCAGGAGACCGCATCTGAGCCGCTAACTTGTCCTGTTACTGGAATGAAGATGGAGAGCAAGAACTTGAACACGAATGTGGCCTTGAAGGCGACGATTTCTGAGTGGGTTCTGAGAACTGAGATCACCAGGATAAAAGTAGCAGGTGAATGACTTTTTTAATTTTCTAAAAGTTCCATCGAAACGAATTAACAGTGTTCCTAGTGACTCCCAAAACTTGGCATATGTGCGGTTTCTGTTGTCTACAGTATATAATGTTTTGTCATATTTTCAGAATGTGATGTATATAACAAGCATTAATTTAAAGTTTTGGATTTAACTAACATCCGTGTTGTGCTAAATTTAAAAATTTCTCCTCTTTAGTCTTTACCATTCATTCTGATTGCCAGAACTATATTTTGATATAAGGTAATGAGCTGATAAAAGGAGACAGGGTGTATGATGCCATACAAGAACTGAAGTCGCTTTCTATGATACGAAAAAAGAACATCGATCGGATGCACAGCACCGGTGTAACAAAGATACTAACAATGTACTTGGAGAGCATCGATGTGACTATAAGATGTGAGACCTTGGAGCTACTATTTACGCTGATTCAAGATGAAGAAGGAAAGGTTTGATAATGAAATTATAAAAGTAATAAAACAGAGAAAAGAGAGAAAAAAATAACCGATTTTTTTCTTAGTTCATGCCAAATTATACCAGACACAAAATACTATGTCAAATAATTGAGCATACGGCTGTCAATCCGTTTCTAGGAAATTATGGGCAAAACAAAAGCAATCCAAGCAGCAGCAAAGCTTATATCGAGCAGCAACTCGACAGAGAAGAGCTTGGCACTCTCTTTCTTGCAAGAGGCCACCAAGTCGGAGTTCCTCGGGAGAATGGTTGGGCACACAAACGGCGCGATTTTGATGCTGGTCACCACAAAAGTCAACCAATCCACTGATCTTGAGGCTGCCAGTAAAGCATCAGCGATACTCAAAAACATGGAGAAACGAGCAAAAAATATGATGTACATGGCGCTGAACGGCTACTTGGATCCCCTCTTGACTAATCTTGTGGAAGGTAGAACTACTTTTTAGCTTCAAATAAATAAATAGATAAAAGAATAAGTAGGCGGTCATCTGAGTATGATGGAAAATCATTCTTTGAGCCGAAAATATAGTTTTAGTTCACGATTACAAGTACAATTTGCAGCTGGTATTGTTATCTCGGTACGTGCCAGTGCTAGAAGTACGAGGTACATAAAATATGCTGACGGGTTTTATCAGGCCCAAATTGGTTCGGCCCAAAAAGGGCCTACAAGCAGATGGATAAAGTATTATGCGGTACTGGGAAGACTTGTCTATTTCTATTTCTCGCATGCTCTGCCATTTGTAGTGCTTATTTTGATTTGAACCTTGAAAGATACGAGTGCCGGGACCTCTCTATTGAAACATTGCAGGACGAAAATAAATAAATAAATCAGAATTTTATGGTGAGTGGAAATCTTAGGAGCTCACAAAGTGCTTGATGATTTTTTTTCTTAGAGTGCTTGTAAGGTGTTTGACGAATTGTTTCATAGACATCTATTATGCAGAACAATCCAACCAATACAGGCTATTGCGGTTATACTTGTTCTTTCTTTGACATTGACAGTAGAGATCTAATTTCAGAAAGTAAGAAGAACGCAAAAAATGGCCGGAAAAAGGTCAAAGATAAAGGAAAAAGAATTAATGTTCCTTGACAAGTAAAATAATATTGAAATCAGGTACTGAGGAGATGCAAATGGAGATGGTGGGTTACCTAAGCGAACTGGCACAGAAGCAGGACATATGCTTCACAGTCGCACATGAGAAACGTGCTTGTGAGGCCTTGATTCACATGGTACGTACCAAGGCTACCCCCACAGGTGCTGCCACAACGGAAAGTGAAGGCTCTGCTGCCACTGTAGACACCAAGAAGTTGGCTGTGCGCAAGGAGGCATTTGACGTGCTTCTTTCTATTTCCTCTCACAAGTCTAATGCGATGTCCCTTGTAGATGCTGGGGTTGTACCAGTAATGGTAGAGGAATTATTTTTGAGAACTCCTGGAGATGGCAACCCCTTCCCTCCTAAAATCTCTGCTTCTGGCGTTCTTGCCAATTTGCTCGAGTCTGAACCAGACATCGATCCAGACATAATTCAGGTATCGTACTTGAATACTCGTGTATTTGATTTTAAGTTTTGAGACATGCTTACTGTTGGATTTGGATTTACAGGGTCCCTGCAAATTCCTTCGGATCGCAGCAGATTTATTTCCTACTAATATATATGCCTGACTCTCATATCAAAATGTTCCTTTGCTAGTAATTAAATACTCTTTTGGCTAAAAATAGTTCACGATTTGTCAAAAGTGCCCATTATAGATATGGCCAAAATAACCCTTTATTCCACATGGTCCTTTTCAACTGCATTTGACGGGGATAGTACATGAATCTTTCTAAGTTTGATCTCACCTCTCTGTGCCTGTACAACAGGTTAACAAGAACGGCCACAAGCTCAGCTCTCAGTACACTATGTATAACTTTGCTCATATGCTCAAGAATTCAATGCCAGAACAACTCAACATCAACGTAGTCCGTATCCTTCTTGCTCTAAGTGCAAAACCAAAACCACTAACCTCAATTGTGGCCGTTGCACGAGAAACCGAGATGGTTCAAACAGTTATCGAGCTCCTGGATGCGACATCAGAAGAGCTCTCTGTGGCTGCAGTGAAACTACTAGCCGTGATGTGCCCTCACATTGGTAACACCATAGCAGATCGCCTGTGCAATGCCCAGGGGCGACAACTTAATTTGGTTAACAGGTTGGGACCTGGTAGAATCAAGGAGAGGCATGCTGAATGGTCTAAGTTTTTGGCTAAGCTTCCGCATCAAAATATAACATTTAATTTGTACTTGCTTCGTCAAGGCGCCATCCCCGTGGTTGTCAATCGAATTCATGAGATTTTGCATGGAGTATCAGGCAGGTAAGATTGGAGTCCTATTTGACCTTAATTTTTGTTGGATTTAAATTTTCTTTTGTTTTGTTTCATGGCTGTTTAAGATGTTACGTTAAGAATATAAAAACCAAATGTGTGCGAGAACCAGCCTTTGTTAAGTTAAGGCAATGCTCTCCGTGTAGAAGATGTGGTTTCAAAATCCGTTTGGAGATCTCTTGTGGATATTTAAAGTTCCGAGGGCTTGGTTCTCATCTTTGTCTCAAAAAAGAAATGACTGCTTAATCTGACAGACTCTTATACTAGCATTTGAGTTCTGAATTGAATTGTTTTTGCACATTTCTTTGCTAAATTCTATTATCTAGCATAAAATAAGTCTGGTCTCCTTATGCTTTGCATCATCTTGATATAAAAACGAATTCAAATACTCATAACTCAAGTTTTTCATCTCTTGAAGTTGCAAACTTTCTAGATTTGCAAAGCTTTACATGGAAGGCCTAGTCGGCATCATGGTTCGTTTCACGACAACGATGTATGACCCCGAGATAATGGCAGCTGTCATGGAGAACCACCTGATGCATGTCTTCAATGAACTCATGGTTCGCCACACATACTGTGAAGAGGTCCAGGGGCTTGCATGCAGCGGGATCATGAACCTCGCTTCGCTATCCATCAACCTCTCCAAGCCACTGGAGGAACAGAAGCAACCTGTCAAAAGGAAGGGATTCTTAAACAAGGTGCTCTCAAAGACCTCACAAAAAGAACTCGTCATGAAAGTCATGGTGCTGTGCCCAGTTCACCGTGGTGTATGCAGCGTCAATGGCACCTTTTGCATCATAGAGGCCAGTTCGGTTGAAAGGCTTCTCTATTGTCTTGAAAACGAGAACGAGAAGGTTGTGGTAGGAGCCTTGGGTGCACTTAGCACATTACTTGAGGATAAGGTCGACATTGAGAAGGGCATACAGGTAATATTAATCAATTAATTTTTTTATTTTAATTAATTACGAGTTAAAACATGAATATTACATACGGAATATCATAATATTATGCCTTAGACTCTCGCACAAGGCCTCATTTCGGACTGATATTTCCCTGATTCAATATCAGATTAGCCAATTATATGCTCAAATTAAAGCTTTTACAAAGTTTTAACTTGTAAAAGACAAACTTGGGCAAAGTGAGCAAGTTCTGTTATTTTATAATCTTAACAGATAATACATGAACGAGACGGGGTACACCGTGTGTTGAGGGTCTTGAGGGAGCACAAAGATGAGTCAATTTGTTACAGGGCCTTTTGGATTATTGAGAGGTGTTTGTTGAGAGGCAGTGAAGAGGTGGTCAAGGTTATAAGTGCCAATCGGGCGCTGCCAGGTCGGCTTGTGACTGCATTTCACAGTGGGGATGGGGACATGAGAAAAGTGGCTGATAACATACTCCAGCGGTTGCACCACATACCTGATCACTCGAGGAGCTTTGCATCCATGGAAATGTAAAATCAATAGAACTTGATGTTTGTGCTTTTGTTGTATGTATTGTAGCACTGGTACATGTATATATATTTTTGTTTTCTTTTGGTAAGTTTGGCAATTTGGTTTGGAATGCTATCAGTAAAATTTGCCTTTCTGTATTCTGTTTTTCAAAATTTTGGCAATCAACAATGCTGAAGCATACTTTGATAGAAATAAAAAGTAGTGCATGTGGGAGGAAAAGTAAAAAACAGGGAACTTCTCAAAGGAGGGAGGGGGAAGGTTTGGGGTTTTTCAAGGTGAACTAGTTCAAGGCATCTACTTTTAACATCTATGGAGGAATTTAAGCAATTTCAAGAGAAGTTATAATTTTGCTCACTCAGGGAAGCTCACCTGGGCTCACTCATCGATGAGCATGCGCCATGTCATCTACATGTGTCAATTATGCTCATACATGGTTTAGATCTAACACAAGCTAGGTTGATGCTTGTGGGCATTACTACGCACGCCTATTGGTGGCTGAGCCCAGAGCAAGCTATGCCAGGAGCTATTGTTATTGCTCCTTTTTCAAGAATTGGGAGAGTACTCTTGCAAATTGCCATCTAGGATGTGATGTGTGCATTGTTGAATGTTTTCTTATTCTTTTTTTAATTGATTGTACAGTTGGACTACAAGTTTGTGGTAGTTTTAGGATGAACGGTTGGTGAATGAAGGGAGATTCACTGTGAAAGGAGTGCTTTTTTAACTTAACTTCTGCTGTGATTCTGTTGTACATTGATGATTTGCTTTTGTTATGTATTATTCTGCTTATTTTCAGAGATTTTTTATGCATATTCAGAAAAGATTATTCGCAACTTCTCAATGCAATAAGGTGCCGGCATAGTTTACAGAATTCTTTAGTGCAACCTATTTTCCAATGCACAAAAGAGACCAAGGAAATTGAAGCCCTCTACTAATTCATTATTATTTACTTTTGGAATACCAGTTCTTGTTTCTATTTAATTTTGAGATATTCAGACACATCTTATTCTGAAGTTAAGGGTCATTTACTAAAATAACACAACCTGCAAAATTCTGGTTCATGTGATCCCAAATCCTGTCTTATTATTTGGCTCAATTGATGGAATTATTCTTTCACCAGTGCATGAATTTCTGATATTTCTATCATAAATTTATATAGCATCGGGTGTCTTTGTCGATCGAATGAAACAACAAAAGGACAAATAATTAAATAAACAAAGCAGCATCGGTACCATACCCTTGTAACCATTCAAAACGACTAATTTTGGCAAGAAAGGGACCAAATAGCGTCCACAATTAACAGGTACATTTATGTTTTCGATGTAAATGAGCTTAGATTTTAGATCTCATCCTTGAGAATAACTATATGATCAAAAATTTCCATGGACAAAGAACATGTTTTGGTAAAAGTTCCTTGGTCTCTGAATTTTCCAGGAATTAAGTGGTAGAAGATGTATGCCGTGATCTCTACAGTTAGATGAAATAGTTCATCCTCAAGGTTTTTTCTAGATTGGGTTTCTCTTTCTGCACATAAACCAGTTTGTGTTATACCTTTGTCTACCCTTTCAATCCATATATTGTGTCTCATTGATGAAATTGATCGAGAATTTACCGTTTTAGTAACAACCCGTACCAGTAAATAATGGATTTGCATTGCTTGTTTTCTTTTGCTTTTTCTTTAGAATCTTCAAAATAATAAAAACCGAAATTTTATATATAACATTTATTCAAAAAAAATAACCAAACACTCCTGCTTCTGAATTTTTTGAATTCTACCCAGGCCGCACCGGTGTTTTGCGGCCCTCAATTTTATTTTACTTTTAGTGCTTTAGTTTTACTAAAAAAATTTAATCATTTATTTTACTCAAAGTTTTTGGAATCTGTGACTGTTTGACCAAAAAATTGTCGTTTGACCACAAATGCACAAATTCCAAAAAAAAAAAATTAGGCCGCTCTGGCATTCTGCGGCCTGAGTAGAATTCAAAAAACCCAGAAACATGAATGTTTTGGTTTATTTTTTTTTAGAAAATGGTAAAATAAAAATTTCGGTAATAAAAATCACATGATATAGTGTTATAAAATTCTCTCGAATGAAATTCTAGTGAAGAAAACAAAAGCAAAAGTTACATAAACATCAACATGCTACCATGAAGAATTGAATACTTAATTCAGTAAATATATATTTTGATAAAGAAGATTAACATCATTTATGATCATTCTAAGCTATGTATAGAAAATGGTTCCAACAATATCCACATGACAGTCTTTTCATGATAACCCTTTTGTAATTGCAAATAGAAATTCTGTCTCTCTACACTAGTACCTTTTCATGAATTTAGAAGGTACTCATTGCAGCTCTAACTTTTTTTAGAACAAAAGAAGGTACTGCTAAGAAAAGGTATACACGGGTCTTTTGCGGAGATAGCACTAAGAAGCTCAATACTTGATTACTAATTGAGTTCTCTTTTTGTGAAAATTTCAACTAGAACATATTGTTTGCATTTGGAATTTCGGCTCGGGCATAATTGTTTAAATCTTGGAAAGCAACCTGCATTAAATTTTGATAGTCACCATCCCAAGCATTGGACATCTGCTCACAAAAGAAAAAAAAAAATAGTTACAATGTTATATTCTCTGGATTTGTGAGTGTGTTGTGTGTGCATTTTTTCTGTAAGAACCTGAGGCAGAGGCTCCTTCAATCCAGTGTTAGAGATCAGTTGAACATTAGCTATTCTTCTAAGTGCATCAGCTGAGTCAACAATACCAGCCATACCATGTAGCAGATTCTGCTGAGAACGATGCAATTGGGTTTGACTCAGATCCGACAAGTAGCCGATGGAGGATGATGGGCCCACATGGGGGTCAAATAAACTGCTTGCGACAAAGGGTCCATGAGATAACATATTATTTAATTTTCATCAATTGTTATTATTATTATTATTATTTTTATATTTCTAACCAAGATTGTAATACCGAGGGTACTAGAGTAATTCGGGCCAAAGCATGCTAAATTGCTTTTTTATTCAGTACGACAGTTATTGAACCTTCATTGTGTATACGTCACAACAGTGCAGACAAATTCAAAACAAACCTAGATTTGGCTGGCATAGGTACCAAATTAGCTGGTATATAATACGTATCAATAAATAGCAGTATCTTATACTAAGAGTTCACTTACACTTTTGGAAAGAATGCCTTCTATGTTGAAGTCAAGTCGTGGGTTTATGGCTGACAGTTTCATTGATAAAAACTGCAAAAGGAAAAAAAATGAAAAAAAGATATAAATAACCTAATTCGGAAACGTTGCATGTAGCAGAAAATAAAATAAAAAATTAAATTCATACCTCAACCTGCCGCTGTAAAGATTGCACATAGTTGATTATTTCATCCAGCATGACAGCCTTTCCTGTCACCTTAAATTCAGAAAAATTCTATTAAAATTCTATCACACCTGTCTTGGTACCATATCATTCTGCAAACCCAAATTTGAGTTATTGAATTTCGGGTTCTTTGCTTGTTTTTCTATTAGCTAGTTGTTTAAGCAAGAATGAAAAATTCAGTCTCATCCAATTTTAACAAAATTTAATATTAAAACTCAAAATTATTATGTTTATGGTCCTACTCCTAGCATTGTACCAGTCAGGCAAAGTACAACAAAGCTGAATCAAAGTAAAAAGGAAGCCTTACTTTACTACAACCAGGCACTAGGTCTTGGAGATACTTCATCCTCTCGCTAATTTTTTCCCTCCTTACCTATATAATAACAGGCACAAATTACTATTAATCAAAGCTAATATGACATGTTGAGTTGCAAATATTATTTATGTACAGAAAAGACCATTACCCTTTCAGCAAGACTGTGACTATTAGTTGCTTGGCCCCGACGAGCCCTCATATGAACGTATTCGTCCTTGTTAGCCATATCTGATTCATCTTTTATCTGATTTTCACTAGGTATCTTTTCTTCTCTTTTCTCTTTCTCTGCAATCTCTCTTGTACAATTGGCAACTGGAGATTGCTGGGCTTCCTCCCCTTGGTTCACTCCATTTTCCTTCAATTTTCCAAAATTGCTTGTATACTTCAGTTTTTTATCTTTGGATTTGTTAAATTTTAAGTTGCGCACAACAGGATATACCGATATAGCATACTATTGGTCTTCTTGTGGGACCTATACTCTTTTTATGTACAATGCCTTGGGTATAATGGTTCTTATGTTATTGGTTACAGATTCATTTATAATGGATTGACTTGACAATTTTAACGACAAATTTCAAATTAACCAACAAAATGTTCAATGTTAGAAAAAGTTTATACACATGTTGTTAGTATTATAGATCATTAGATTGGCTATGTATTAATTTTCATGTAATTTGTGTTTCATTTCACATTCTATCATAGGCCGCTATATATAGACCATTCTAATTTTTAGTTCGTTTGATAAATGGTAAAATTGCATCAATATCAATGTTTATGTGTATGCTATAGATATAGTATATATCAAATGTTAAATGTTAATATTCAAAATTATAAGTTACTTTTACAATTGTCAAAATTGTCAAACTACTCTATAGTCAATGGATCTCAATTTTTTAATTTCATTTTCAATGCCTTCTTTACCTTATTTCAGGTGTACATTGAACTTGACCCTGCATTGAATTTCTCTACAAAATAAGCACATTCTACAATTGAAAAGGAATTTACCTGATTGGATCTCTTTCTCTTCTTAGCATTAGCCACACTGGTTCCTTCTTCCTGGCCACAGCCTCCACTGGAAGCACCCTCTACAGTTTCTTTCCTCTCCAATCTTATCCTGTTACTACCATCTTCAACCAAATTCTCTGATCTCTTACTCTGATCAAGCACAGAATTGTTAATGGACCCCAACATTGCACTCACATTGGCCCCATTAAAGCACGAGTACTTCGCGGCTCGTTCTATAAATCCCGAATCAGCTTGTATGTCAGAGATGCTAGGTGGGAGAAAAGAACCCAGTTTTGGAAATTGGCTCAATGGGTTTTGATCCCATCCCAAATTGGGACCTGAAGTACCCGGTATTGCATTCCAAGAGAGATCTGGCATACCGGTACCAGCTAGAAAACCAGCATTTTGGTAGTTAAGCCGGTACCCATTTTTCTCAAATTCAAACTTATCCTTGTCATTTATTTCCATTTACTTGGGACTTATCTTTGAATACAAAAGAGCAAGCTTGTTGATGAACACAGTGAAAGCAAAGGATTGATTGAAGAGGGAAAGATTCAAATATTTTTTGTTGTTTTTCTTTCTGCTTTGTATAATATGTAGTTGCCAGTGGTGAAGCACGGGGAATTGAAATAAAATAGGAGGTCAAAAGGGTACAGAGGAAACAGCTGTAACCAGCTGAGGTGAAAAGAATAAGCCAAGAGAGAATCTGATAAATGAAACAATTCTCTCGCAGAGATTACAGGAATAAAAATCCAATCTCTTCTCTGATCTATTCTTTCACTCTCTCTCCTCTGCGTTTAGACAGAGCTGTAAAGCGATGTACAAAAAGGAGAAATTATTGAAGTGGAACCAACAGAAACTAACCAACCACTCTCTCTTGATCTCTCTTTAATTTCTTTCAACTAAGAACCTACCTCGTCAGATAAAACTGAGAGAAAGAAAAAGGGACGAGAAAAAGATACCAACTTTAGATTCCTTTACCTGTTTCAGCCTTTCCTATTGGAAACTAGTTAAACTAAAACGCCTTCTTTCATCCGAGAGAGAGAATGAGGGAGAGAGAGGTTGGTGGTATTTATACACATGCTTATACGAGAGATGGTGTACTCCAGAATCCTTTACCTACCGATATTTTTATTAATAAAATATTAAATATAACCCGATTTCAATTTTTTTTTTAAATGACCTAACCGTCTCCTACTGGGGCGGTCCGATACACCAAGCAAACTGCCCCCCGTTGGGCGGTCCACTTCTCCTATCTAATCGCCCCAGCGGGGGGCGGTTCGCTTCAAATTTTTTTTTTTTTAACTTACCAGCGCCCCCCCAGCTCTAACCTAACCGCCCCCTCTCTTCCTACCCGACCCGATCCGAACCCTAGCAACCCCCTGCCCCCTCCACCCCCCCCCCGCCCCCACCCTACGGCCGGCCTCACCCCGCCCTGCCCTTCCCCACCCTCCCCTCTATCCGACCTCCCCTCCCTCCCCTCTACCCGCCCTCTCCTCTCTCTACCGGATCTCTCTCTCTCTACCCGAATCTCTCTCTACCCGAACCCCTCTCTCTCTCTCTCTCTCTCGGTCGATTGTTTACGGGTAAGTTCCTATCTAATTTATTAAAAAAAAAATTATAGAAATTAAATTGTTAATTAACGTGTGCGGGTTGTTGATTTTCCCAACGTGATTGAATTTATTAAAACTACAGTTTAGGGTTTAGAGTTTACTTTAGAAATTGAATTGTTAATTTGTGCGGGTTGTTGATTTTCCCGACGCGATTGAATTGATCAAAATTAGAGTTTAGAGTTTATAAATTACGGTTGACGGTTTAAGATTTAGAGTTTAGTTTAGAAATTGAATTGTTAATTTGTGCGGGTTGTTGATTTTCCCGACGGGATTGAATTGATCAAAATTAGGGTTTAAGGTTTATAAATTACGGTTGACGGTTTAGGGTTTAAATTTTAGTTTAGAAATTGAATTCTCAATGTGTGCGGGATGTTGATTTTCTTGACGCGATTGAATTGATCAAAATTAGGGTTTATAAATTACGGTTGACGGTTTAGCGTTATAAATTAGGGGTAAGGGGTTTTAAATTAGGGTTTAGGGTCCAAAATTAGCGTTTCGGTCCAAAATTCCTACATTATACTATTTTATATCCAAAATTGTGAAATATAAGTTATTTGAAAATTATGCAGTGCAGATACTATGGAGAGGGGGATAGTTCGTATAGCATAGAGGCTCCAAGTGCATCCGGTGTAGAGGCATCTGATGCAGATGCTCTCGGTGCAGAGTACCCTACACATGCAGCTGATACATTCAGTCATCTTCTGTGGATTCCACACGTTAAACACCGGGTCACGCTCGCATCTACAGAGGTACATTGGTTTTTAAGCAATTTAGTTCAAATTACAGATTTTGAATATAGCATATAGTAAGTCGCTTAGATTGAAATCATTGTTATATGCAGGACGAGATGATGTTGACCGTGAGACATCGCACCCCCGAGATACCGTACGTCGGTCATCCTTTGATGGAGCGGTGCATTATGAATCTCGGGTTGTATCAGCTGGCTACCATGCCTTAGAGTAAGATCGACCAGGCTCTCATGAGCGGGCTCGCGGAGAGATGGCGACTGAAAACTCATTCGTTTCACCTTCCCTTTGGGGAGATGACCGTGACCTTAGCTGATATGAGCACTTTATGAGGTTTACGGATCGATGGCGAGCCTATCAGCGATGTCTCCGACAGTCCACTTCACGCGGGGATGATACAAGAGCTTCTGGGGTCGCGGATCCAAAGGCGCTGCAGAAGAGAAAAAAGAGGAAGGACGAGGAGGAGGAGTTCCGGTATTCGGGGTATTGCATTAGCCTAGCAGCGCTCCGTGATCACTTCTTCCAGCATCGAATCACGGCCGAGACCACTGATCTGGAGGCTGTCAGGAGGTAATCATTAAAATCTTGAAATTAAAATATGTTATGAACTCGACAGTGAAAACCATTATTTATCTTAACTTTTTACTTAGTCTGGTGCCAGAGGTGGGGCATGCCCTCAGTATACCTCACGGGCCACTGGGGTGAGACCCTTTGACGGAGGCTCGCAGGTAATTACTTATGAAACTGACATATTTAAACCATTAAATGTTTATCTATTTTTTCTATAATAATAAAAAAAAATACTTTGTGCAGATTCTTACCGGTATTAGAGGAGTGGCACACAGCTTGGTGTGCATGGCAAAACGAAGGTTGGCGAGTAGTGGGATGTGCAATGCTCCAGCAGAGTGCCCCTATGGTGGAAGACTCTGGCTTTGACGGGCGCCTCATTGGCAGTTGCGTGACAATGGGGAGAACATAAGCTGGCGCGAGATAGAGCCCCCACCATTGATCCGGATCAGCCCCTAGTCGCTATATACGCTCATGAGATGCCTACCTCCTCCATGTAATTTGATTTTGTCGTACACAGTCATTTCTTGTTAAAAAAACTATTCTCATTAATTTATCTTCAATTCTGCAGTGGATGACTCAGGTTGGGGTTTCCACGAATGGTGTGTTGAATAACAATGCGTGGAACGCCTTACTATAATGAGTTTGGAGTTCCGTGCAGATTGGCCAGGTAGCAAAAATTACTATTATTTGTATGAACTCACATTAATGATGGAGCTCCCCTACGACGTGTCACCCCGGAGTTCACTATGGCTGACCTTACTGGAGATGATGTGGGGATGAGGGACCGAGCTGTTAGTGTTGTGATCTAGAAGCCAATCATAGGATGATTGTTTTCTAAGTTTTGTTCATGTAATTGAATGATTTGTTTATCATTTTGTTTCCGAGTATTTTACTACTTATAGATCATTCAAGTTGAGGACTTGGAATTGTGGAACTCTATAAAGGAGTTAATAAATACTCTAAAGTGTCCATAATCTTGATAATTAACAAGGAACATTAATTACCGGTATAAGATTAGCATTTGGATTAGATGATGATCATGTTCTGCAGATCATGTGACAAGGGGTTGTCAATCTAATCAAATGGATAGCTGATGGAGATCAGGGGATTGGACGTGACCAAAATAAAACATTTAATATGGATTGTGTTTGTGTCATTAATGTTTTATTTGTGTCTGAATTCTAAGGTATGAGATAATTGTTTCTCTCACATGAGAATACATATTCGTGGGTATTATCCAACGCTGTCAGTAACTGGCAGTCATACAGATTCTATCTCAGTATGTGTCTCTCATGTAGAGAGATAATTATCAAGAATACCAATGTCCCTCATGTAAATGAGTGATGGTATCACTGGGCCCCTTGATGAAATAATACAAGTATGTGCACATATGATTAAGGAGTTAATCATAATTACTGAATTATTTCGGAATCAAGAAATGAGTAGATTTGCAAGGATGACACGTTCCTACCTTGGATCTATTTATGATATCATGAGACATGTAATTGACACGAGGCAATTGTTGCTTAGGGATCGTGATACAGTATGGTATTTATCATCTGTGTCATTTGGGTAACTACAATGCATATTGCTAGGTGCCGCTTGTAGTTTATAGAATCGAAAGGAGTTTTAGATTCCATTGCCATGTGACATAGATCCCACAGGGTCACACCAATAAGAAATTAATTAGAAATGCTCCTTAATTTATTTGACATGTATGGCATGACAAATAAATTGGTTTCTCTATCAAAACATGAGAAATATAATTATTTGAGATAATTATATATGATACTACAATTAATTAGATTAATTATATTTGATTATCTCAAACAAGAAAAATAGAACCTGGCCCAATAAACAAAGCCTAATGGCTGTTGTTAATTATGGCCCATGTTATTTTATGAATTGTTTCCTTAATTAAAAGTTCAGCCAAAACAGTTTACCACGTTTTCTGATAACTGCTGCGCAGCGTTTCTTATTTTGACCATATCTCTTTCATAAGAAATCCGTTTTTTGCATTCTATATATTTCTGGAAAGGTAAAAGAAATATCTAGAACTTTGCCTCTCTGGAGGAAAGCCAAATTAGAAACAGATCATGGTAAAAAATGTGATAGAACGTGGTGGTTAATTTGAACTGCCATGTTCTGTAACTGCTGCGCATGTTTCATATTTGGACCATAACTCCCTCATACGATGTCCGTTTTGGACGTACAATATATGGATGGAAAGTTAAAAGAAAGATCTATAACTTCTCCTTCTGTGATTGTGGTAAAAAACGTGGTAGAACGTGGGGTTAACTTTGGAAACAGAATTCACATTCCTTGTTTGCTATATATTCTCACTCTCATTCCTTTTGAGATAAATTCATTTTTGAGAGTTGAAGTTCTGCCAAAACTCTCTCTCTCTCTCTCTTGTTTCATCTCTCATGTGTTGAGAACCCACAAATTCTAAAAGTTAAGATCTAGTTCTCTTGGAGAATAGGGATTAAGGAGTAACGAAGTTAGTACTCTCTAGCAAGAGGAAACTTTGGTTTCTAATTAATTTCTTGGTGGATACCGTGGAGGACTTCTACTTTGGAGTCTCATCTTGGTGCAAGACGTTCTAAGTCACGCACACATCAACCACTAAGGCGCTGCAAGCATCAACCACCATTAGCATCAACAAGGAGGTGGAGGCTACAACCCTATATCTCAAGGACATTCCTTTCTTGTTAGAGACAAGAAACTAAATGTATGATGCTTATTGATTTGAAAATAGATTTTGGTTTGATTTAGTCACACATGATAATCTCTTTTGGTACTTTTTTTTGTCAAAATTTTGAAATTCTGCTGCCTTAAGTACCATAAAAACCCAACACGAGCCTCCACATACCACGATATCCGGAGGCCAGACAGCACGACGCGAGGCCAGTGAGAGTGGAGCACAGTATGCAGATGCCTTTGCATCTGCTATTTGGCACTCTGCCTACGTATCATCGACCTGGGAGGCTGACCCATAAGAGATGCGTACTATGCCGCCCATCCTCCCACTGGTGGAGAATCCATAGGCCGAGGCGGATACAACCGTACATGAGGAGGAGGTTCATGTAAGGCGTGTACAGCCGCCCAGGGACCACCATCCACCTGATAGGTTGGATCTCTCTGGTCGTCGCCCTCGTCCACGTCGTTAGGTTTTTTATGTTTTATAGTTTGATAGGTTTCTACTATTGTATATTCGGTCTGGACTGTTTTGTCTGAGTTGTGGACATTTATATTACATAGTTTGGATGTTTTTTTGGTGGACTTACAATTTATATTACATTTTTCACTGTTTACCACGTTAGCCAAATCGACAATCAATACAATAGCTGTATAATCGACAATTATTATAAAATAATCGACAGTTCTAACGTCAAACGACGCATCCAAACTCAAACTCAATTTTATTGAAATTACAATATAAAAAATTAAGCACATGTCATTTTTATAAAAATTACAATAGAAAAAAATATCTTACAAAAATAATATAAACTTAACAAAAAAATATATCTTAATAAAATATATCTATAAAAAAAAATATATCTTAATAAAAAGATATCTACAAAAAAAAAAATAATATCTGAATATATCTATAAAAATTATATATATCTTATAAATATATCTTAATATTTGTAAAAAATAAAAAAATAAAAAATAAGCGAACCGCCAGCCTAAGGGACGGTTAGCTAGGCACAATGGACCGCCCCACAAGGGGGCGGTTAAGTTATATTTAAAAATAAAATAAAATCGAGGTTATATGTGATATTTTTCTTTTTTTAGGTTATTAATAAAAATATCGGCTTTACCTACATCCAACTTCATTTTTTTTTTGAGATATATGTTAATATTATGAATGAATTAGTATTATGTGCGAGAATCAATTTTTTTTTATCTAACAGTAAAAACATTGCATTCCAAGTAAGAGAGCACGTGTTCGAAACTCAAATAAAAATTTCTTATGCATGGCTGAATCAGACTTTAAACTATGAAGATCAAACATATATAAAGATCAATTATAGAAATTTTCTAAAGAGAAAATGAGAATCAATTTTACAATACTATAATATTTTACTTTAAATTATATGTTAAGTCTACATTAATACAAAAGTATTTTAAAAATGAGGATAGTTGACCTCCATTAGATATTAAATAGTTGGAAATTTACTATTAAAAGTGAAAAATTTACTAATATTAAATAGTTAAATAGCTTTAACTACTAAAAAATAATCCTGTTGTTGCTTTCCTCGTTATGAGAAATAATAATAGAACAACTTCTCTTATTAGCATTCAGATTCTATTGTAGAAAAAAAAAAAATCGGAAACCCTCCCAATTTGTAGTTGTTTTTAACTTGGTCAAACTCAACGAAGTTCTAGGGAGGAGGATTTGGAGTAAAGGGAGCACCTTCAGTTTGAAAGTTGAAACTATAAAATATAATTACAAAAACGAAGGTCTCAATTAAGTTAAAGCAGGTCTAACATTAATTGTATTAATTTCGTATCAAATAATTTCAATAGTGGAATCTTTTTCAAAACAACAAGGACACTAATACAGATAACCATTGGCAACTCCAAAAACTATTGCCAACTTTTAGCTAACAAATTTTGGATTAATTGATAGCAATTTGCAAGGATTCTAGAGGCTTGAAACCAGGGAATAACACAGGGATAGAAAATGAAAAAAGAAAGAAAAAGTACATATATGAAGAACTAAAGGAGAAAGGAAAGGACACAGAGAGGTTGTATCTTAGCTACCTGGGATATTTGTTTACAACTCGGGATTAATATTTTAATTAAGTACGCTTGGCTTTGCTTGGGAAGCCTTAATTATGCTGTTCAACTTTGAACTTTTACTCAACATGCCATTGTTAATTAAACTTCCAATGGGCTACAACTCTGGCATTGCCAACTCTACACTATAAATATTTTCTTTCTTGTTTGGAATTAAATGTTTCACTAGAAATTGTTGAGAATTGTTGAGGTATCCATTGGAATGAACGCGTGGTAAACATTGCATCCACTAATCAAACATGCCATTTTTTTTTTTAAATTTAAATATCCAGTCATTTATATTACAAAAACTACTCACTTTTTAGATAGATAAAATTATTTTATTGCAAGTTCAACA